>JAANSQ010000565.1:0-22017 GCA_036850885.1 Lepidocyrtinus dapeste
CAAATTAGTCTTAATTGAAAGTAAAGACAGTTCAAGGATAAAGAAGGTGGCGTGACTTTTATGAAGACCGACAGCCAGGCGACTTCCTAATTAGTGATAAGGAATATGCTTTAGTAGAGATAGGAGCATATTCTACACATCATATCTTGAAGATGAGGAGTAAAGCAAAAATTGGTGACATCAATTAATGATCCGACCCACAGTTCTTTTGCGGGTTTGCATTGGGTGACAAAAGCACAACATGCAATAAACAATTATCAAAGCTCCGCGATGTAAGGTTGGTTTGGAAGTGTTGAAACCCCAATCAATCTTTTTCAGGGAACATTTCTGGTCTAATAAATTTCGTGTTTGATCACAAAAATAACCTACAAAAATTTGCTATAGAAAGAGTCGTAACTATGTCTTGGAAGATGGCACGAAATCGTTGATACATCAAAACACCAAGAAAATAAACGACCTAAATATTTTTTGTGATTAAAGTTCTCTTAGTTTTAATACCTTTAAACCCTCCCGCAATTAATCATGTTCAATGTCTTTCTTTCTACCAATGTCAAAGTCTAGCGCTTTACTTTTAACTAAAATTCAAGTATTTTTCTTGCGACCTTGACATGTTTTTAGAAACTGATTTTCTCCGTGATAATTTTCAGTTAAAGGTGAGCATGGTAATAGGAATGGCGCAATAAGGTTATTATCTAGCATTTTTCCAGTCAAACTTTTTCCCAAGGTTCATTCCAATGATGATGACGATATACTCTTATGACTTTTCTCAGACAATAGCCATAACCAATAGTCCTCCAAACAAAAAGAACATCAATTCAATAACAATAGCGAAAGCAAAAAAATTACGCATATATTTATCCGCATATTTTATAGGCTTTATATTTTTATAGAACTTTTTGCACTAGAGATATCATGAACATGAGCAGCGTGATTATGCAAATAATGTGCAGGTTGCAGTGTGTATCAACTGTATGAAAGGTTCATCCTAAAAGCTTCCCTATTTTTATAAAATGGTGGCACGCGAAGTAAAGGACATGATAATGTAATGTATTATGCTAAGACTCGCTCACGGAATTTATATTGGATTGGACTTTATCGGTGACTGGCGCTTCCTGTCCACCACGATTTCCTTTAGTAAACCTACAAACATCAAATTAAACGACTAGCATCAATATATAAACCTTTCCTGTGGCTGACATTGGCTTTTATTGCGAAGCTCAATTCATAAGGAAGTTGAATTTGGTATGAGGTAGACGTGAAGCCCTTGTCTTTCCTCCGACCCAAACAAAGTCTAAAGTGTCGCATTATTAACAAACTGAAATGATAGTAAGTACAAAATTTTTTAAATTTAGTAAACATGATTAAAACAGAGTAAAAAAAATTGGTGAAATTTCAATGTCATAAAATGGAAGCACCATCCACTTCCAGTTCTATAGACTCCTCAAAAGTAGAAGTTTTTGTTAGATCGGTGATAGAAGCTGCTAGTGGTTTACCTCGCACCATGTCCTCACCTTCCCCCTCAAACGACCGAGATTCAGTAAGGAGCCAAGAATTAATTGAAAATGCGCTAGGTGAAATTGGCCAGGCACAAAGAAACAGTGAAAGGGAAAACCTCCAGCCCAACAAGACAAAGAAAGAACCCCATCGAGCTAATTTACTACGACGGAAGCAACCTTCATTAAAGTCTTTAAATCTAGAAGATCTTGGCTGTATACTGAGTCCCAGCCCAATATCGTTCTCTTACTCACCTGTTAACGAGGCAAACACTCTCCATCTCCAAATTACCCCGCTAAGTACTAATCATATGTCATCATTTCATTTGCGTACACCAATCAACAGACATACAAATCCAGATGAAATTAGAAGAGGAAGCTCAACTAGAGAAATGGTCGAATCTATTCGACTAAATGATGATGAGTCAAAGCTGGGAATATTTGATAAAGAGTCAAACCTCTACGGAGATAACATGGTTGATAATTTAGCGGGCAGTCTACCTTCATTAACCTCTTCTTCTCAGGACAAAGAAGCGCTGGTAGCAGATCCACCCTCTACGATCAATTTGCAAGTTGAAGATGATGAGGGACAACAGGGGCAGTTAGATAATGATCATCATAGTTATCCTCACGGACGACGCTTGTGTGTACACCATTATCATCACCACTCCCACCATCATCATCATTACTATGACCGCCATCATAGACATTCTAATCTACTTGAACAACCAGTACATGATCAAAACTATGATTCAATCTACCTCAAAACTGAGCGTGAAAGAAAGAGTGATGATGATGCAAGTGAGGGGGATGATGGTGGTCAACTATATTTGCATAATGAAAATGCAGAAGAAGATGGGAATGGGTATTTTGAGCAGCCCCTTGTGTCACCACTACCTCACGAACTTTTAGATATTTCATTCTACAGAAAATTCTCGGCTACGTCACCACTCCGATCCAACTCATCATTGGAGTGGTGTGCCACCAACAAGAATCCCAATTCATTAGCTTTCCACTCTAACTTCAAGAGACAAAAAAGTCGCTCCACTCCGATCAAATTAGATGCAATCAGTTACTCTGACAATACAACAACTCCACTGCTAAATGCCTGCACACAAGTTCCAGTAATTCATTACGGATGTATTTGTGCTGGCTGTCCTTTCTGCTGCAATGAAATGTCTTGCAGTTGTTCCTGTGATGATTGTTGTTGCGCTAGACAAACCAGCTTACATCAATCGTTTTCACAAGATGATCATTTGGAAGAAATGGAGAATCTCCAGGAAAACATGAAAATTCCTTTGGGTCGTAGTTGTGCAGCACATTCCAGAATTTGTTCGGTTGATCGTAGCCGTTCATTGGACTCTCTAGTACTAGGAAATCAAAATGGGTCATATATTGACATAAAAATAAGTGAAAACAAGCTCAATAATCCAGACTCATTTATGGATTCTCACATACTCAGCGATTCAAACTATTCTAGAAAAGAGGAAGAGTACCCCGTTAAAGTTAATGACGGCGTAAACTTAGCAAGTGGGGATAACAGTGGGAGCCAGGTGCATTTTTTAATGATAAATCCGGACACTGACCATGGGAATCAAAAGGCAGCTGTAGCCTCGGATATTGGCGACTCTCAAAATATCAATAAAAATAGGACAAGTAGCGTGGGAAACATGAGTGATTACAGGACTGAGCGAGAACCTTCCAACACGAGCATTGTCATAGTGAGAAAAACACCAACAAGGTCATCCTTGGCTGGAGGAAGTAGGAGTGGAAGAACAAATACTCGTAGAATTTTGAGAGTGGCTAATAGAGAAATACGTTCCTCTCCTATTCCTCCAAATAGTGTCGTACACGAGCAAGAGCCAAACGGAGGAAACAACGCTGCTGATGTTATGATGACTGTGACGGTGGACGCAATGTCCTTGTTTCTGGACGCAGTACACATACAAATGAACCAGGAATGATGAAATATGTGTTAGTGCTTCCTAATTAAAGACCCTCAAATTTTTATTTTTTTCCTCAGTAAAACAATCTACTCCAGTTTTTCTCTCAATCAAAATACGAAATCATCAATAAAGCTGATATATTTAGGCATAATCAATACATTAATTTTAGCATAAATTTTTGGGCTGACAATGCACCTCAAAAAAAAGCTTTCATTTTTTTACATTGTTTCATCAAAAACAACTACGAGATATTAATGACGGCCTCAAATGACAAGGTTACTATAGAACCCAGAAGCCATGCCAAGTGTGCATACTTTTTTATTCAAATGCACTCACTCATTTGCATACAAAACGTGTAATTTGTAGCTTTGTTTTTACTTCTTCCACAGAAAATTTGAGACGAGTGACAAAAAGCCTGTCAGTCTTGATTACCACGTTTGTCTATCATCAAATCCTGCTGTCCATATTTTTCTTGGAGGGAGAGTAACTGCCCAAAATTTGGTTATTTGGTTGTATATAGAAGCTATGCTAGATTTAGGTACTCTACAGTTTTATGTCATGCCCCGCGAAGAAAATTAGGCTGAGTCAAAGTGACAAAGTCAAAGTCAGCATGGGACCTCATATAAAACTACGTGTGTAACGTAGAAATCCCCTGGTATTTTTATCAATTGACACTTTTTCATCGTGAATTACTCCGTCTTTTAAGAGTTAACTTGGATTCGTAATGTGCTTTTTTTTGGAAAGTACATAATTGCTATATTTATTTAACACAAAGCTGATTTTTTAACGTGTCCGTTCAAATTGGAAGTTGGTTTTCTCATAACCTGATCATTACGAGTGCACGTTACTTCTCAGCTTTTTTAATGATTTTAATGATGCTGTTGGAAGCGAGAGCATACCAAGGCACCAAACCTTTGACACTTTGGCCCCGTCTTTTTTCAATGTACCTTCTCCTTCTGTCTCGTCTTGAACTCTATTATCAAGAATGCAACGCGATGCTCGCTCCATGCATAAAAAACCAATAATTTTGCAATTTACACAGGCAGACACCAGTTCACCGTGTTCATTCAATATTTTCCCTTCATTGCCATATTTTTACAATTTATTCATTGTTTAGGCTAGCCTCCTACCAAGCTGCCCTGATGCTGCAGAACAATCCGTCTACCAATTTCGTTTCCATTCTTGCTCTTGACCACTTTACACTCGCTGTGTTTACATAATACATATTTTTCAAAAATTATTATGTTTTGCTATATATCACGTTAGTTTATGTAATATAAATCCTGGTAATTTCATACGTGGCATCTTTTGCTAGCCCAACATGAAACACATTAAATGCATTTTTGTTTAAAAAAAAACTTTGAACTATATAACAATGTTGCAAACAATAAAAACAAAAACTTGTAAACTTTTCTGTTTGGAATGGATACTTTGTCGATGGAAATAGAGAGTGTCATGTTTGACACTAATATACCTACTTTACCTTTTTATCTCTTTACATCAATTTTATGTGGAAAGGATATAGTGTTTTGGACACACAGACATTTGAGATGTTTGTAAGTTCATTCGGATTCCAAGTTTTTAATGTTTTCTTCGATATTCAATACTCATAAATAAACTTAACTATATGAACTTTTATGGCGAAACTTGTTTCCATTTCCATTCTCTTCAGAACTTGGCAGAAAGGCATTAAAAAGTCTCGTCAGAGTTATTTTTACCCTTGTTTCCACAAACTTGTGCCCCATAATTTTTTTGACTGTGGATTACACTTGCATTAATCAAGTAAATAATTTTTTTAAAAGTAATCGCAAAAAAAAACAACTGGTTCCATGTGAATTATCTTATGAATAATATTTAGAGGGCTGGATTTTGGCTCATCCCCATTTTTTCTTGGTCGCGTCTATTGTTGTAGAACATAATGGGGTAATAAAATGTCAGAAGTCATCAGTCATCAACAATCACCCTTACAACGGGTATACATTTTTAATAGCTTTTTTAATAAAATGAGAGCCCAAATTCACTATTACTTTTTAATGCACGACGTTACATGACAGCGCATCACTTAACTGACATGAATCACTTTTTCAATCCACCTGTCCAATTAATTAGCAAATTTTTGTTAAAATTACTACACACTTTTTGAAAATGCATAAAATAAGTGAATTCACTCTACACACGTATATCGGTTTTGGCTCAAAGATTAATCTTTATTTTCATTTTTTATTGAAATCAATTTCTATTACGTAGGAACGTACTCATAATACATGGATAGTTGCCTACGTATTTTCACGCAATTTAATTCCGCAAACAAAAGGAAAATGAATTTTGCATAATGCATTTTAATCACAGATAAGCAACGCAAAATGCATCCAATTCACACATTTCGTGAAGAGAGGGCTCTAAGAAACCATATACAATTCTAATTTGATAACAATGTTGCAAACGTAGTTTCTTAGATACTGCGATCTGGACTGTCTGTCTGTCTTTTTCTAAATGCTTTCGCATATGAAGTCAGACATGAATATGAAGTGTACTGTATTGTGAAAAACAACTGATAAAAGTTTTAAATTAAAAAAAATTAGTTTTACGGAGACTAATTGGTTTTCGCTTACAAGGAATATATCGGTGAGGTTAGATTTGGATGAGTGCGGTCCTAAATTGATAGGCAAAATATGAACATTTCACAGATTCATCGGGATCAGGATTTATCAGAATTCATAGATTTTTGGGTAAAAGGGATTCAGAATTAGTCAGACTAAAATTTGTTACAAGAAAAACAGCATGTCGTTTGCAACACGGTTAAAGAATTTGAAGTTTATTACTTCATTCCATTGGAAAGTAACATCATGACTAGACCACGCCACCATTGAAATTTACCTTCTCGCCCTGCTTTGAAGAAGCTACTGTCAATTAACTAATAAAATTTTTTATGACTTTTCTATTCCCATAAAACTGAATACAACATAGTTGATCAAAAACACCCACTATTTAAAAGTAATGGTCAAGTAGTGTGTCTGTGTCACAATTATAATTACGAGGATATAGTTAAGGGGCCATTCGTTAAATAAGTAAGTAAACTAATCAATTTTTAATCACCCTTTAATCTAAACATGGTTTGGAAAACTTGTTGTTTGGAGCTAACATGGGTAGCCTGCATTCTAAAGGTTTTGGTTCCAATTAAATTACGTACTTTATGAACTGTCCCGAATATTAGCTGCAATATCCACGCCGTGTGCTCATATTGATGAGCTAAATCCGGTTATTTGAGTTAACACAAAACGTCTGCAACTAATTTTGACAAAAATGAAAATATTTTTACGTAGGGTCATGCTCACTTCTGCCTCGCTGTGCAAAACAAATTAACAAGTATATAATAAAATGTGCAAAAAAATCAGCAATGTACACCAAACTAGCAAAGAGTACCGCTCTGCCAGCATTGTTCTCAGCAGTGGAAAAAGCATTTCTTCAGTTATGTAACCTAAAGTCGCAAAATGACAATTAGCACTCAACTTCAGTGCAAGTGAAATAGCCCACCTCATGCTGGGCCTTACACCACTGCAGTATCAATTATCATATTACCAGTCATGAATAAAATGCATTAGGCTCTCAACAGGCTTTCATAAGGAATGACGATACTCGTCAATAAGAGTCTTCAGCAGAGAGAGTAAACACGAACCAAAACTGATGTCATCTTCCCAAAAAAAATCGTCTAGTCTCATAAAAATGCATTCATTTGCAGAACCTAAACTGCCAAAGGAATCGCATTGTTTTGTCTCCTCATTATTAAAGTTGCTGACAACAAAATTCACTAAAAAATATTTTGAAGGGTTAAAAATCCTCAAACCTTTTTAAACTTGGACAGTTATAATAACAGTTATAACGTCGGAGGAGATGTATTTCACGGAGTAATAAAGCAAATCCCAGGGTGACACTAATTAAAAAAATGTCATTTCCCAAAAAAAATGTGTAAGTAGACCCTCGTTCTTAGAATAATCATAAAATACTAATAAAATACAAACTCATTAGACTATCAGTGTCTGAATCCTCCATTTTTAAAAACTGATGAAAATTACGTACTTGATTTCCTTGAGAATACATAAAATTGGAATGTTTCACGAACAACATGAGGATAAGCTTAACATGTACTTTCCAACGTACACTTTTTCACAATTACCTTAATTACTAATTACATTGAACATTATGTCCAAGCTGTTGAATAATATTTGTCCCCTGGCAAAAAAAATTAAAAGGTTAAAAATATTAACAACAAAGAGATTGTTCAGCAGATTCCAATTTCTTCAAAGACTTTAAGAGTCCTCTGCTTTGTTTGGAATAATGTGTCATAGAACTGAACATAAGCTTTCCTTTGTTAATTCCGAATGACCCATTGAAACAAACCTTGTTTGTCAAGTCTGTTTAATACTTTACGCTAAATTTTGGCGGGTGATTAAGACTCTAAAAGTGACAGAAATGATGGGTCTATCATGCCGCTCATTTAAAGATGGACGGGTTGTCAAATACAATCCAAAACATTCCTTAAAATCCATGTAATTTTTTTTTCTCCTACCGTGCGCTTTAATCACTTCCAAAGCATGAAAACAGCTGTAAAATGATGAGGACTATAAAACGATCAATATGTCTTTACATAAATAGGCACTTTGCCAAACATGGTCATTGTCGTTTTGAAAAAAGTGATCAATCATGACCGAATTCCACAGGTAAATGTAAAAAAAGTGAGTGTCATCGGTGCATCCGTACATCGTTAAGAAGATTACATTCTTGCTCTTGACAAGAATCTAAGTCTTGCTCATTCAATTTTTTCAAGAATGAAATGCAACTCCAACTTCGATAAGGTTATTTATGGGATTTCAACTATCTAAAGCATCTACAGTTTATGGCTCTTGTCACTACCTCAATCTTTTAGGATGAGTAACTAATGTGCAGTGCAATGTCAACATGAAATTTTATTTCGAACGATTACATGCATTCGTCAAATTCAAATTAGTCTTTTTGTTTGCCCTGTGCCTCTCTTTTCTGTTTGGTAAAATACAGTGTACTCTTTTGGTAAAGGAACTCAACCTCTTGTCGACACAGTCCACTCAACATGTACTCGACATTCAACTTATGCTAATGTATTCCTGGGATAATGATATACTACCTGTTTCATATTTTTATCAAATTTGGCAATTTGCAAGAAATAAAAAGCACACATTAAATTATGGCTCGAGGGAGTATTCTGAAGGACACGACGGTCTCATCTTTCCTGAACTGCACGAATCATCCTATTCTATTCGAAATGTATTTCCCTTGGAAAAAAGTGCGATTGATTAAGTATAGTTGCATAAAGTTCATTTATCATCGGTACTCACTGTTGACTCAAGTACAATTGAAATTTATTTTTCACGACATCTTCCCATAGAGTTTAACTCATGCGGCATGTAAAATTGAAAAAAAAAAACAAATTATGTAGTGACAGAAGGGACAGCTCATAAAAGTTTGAGAAAATCATAGCTTCAGGTTAAACAATTCAGGGGAGACTTTTCATACGAAGTAGGACGTACGTAGGTTATGCTGAAAAGAAGATTAAGTTTTTATTTCTGTACAACAATTCATTTCCATACAGATGCAATTTACTGCAATTATGTAGTCTAACAGAAAATGGCCTTAATTGGGATAGCACACACAGCAAACAAGAGGAATTTATTCCTTTTCAGGATTGCCCTTAATCTTTGACCATTTTTATGAATTTGATTGAGTAATCATAATGGTTACGAAGAGTCATATGAATAATTCTATTTAATTAAAATAAACGAGAGGGAAAGGCTTGATTGATTTTATTTATGAATTGACTCATCCCGTATGCGTTCATCTGGAATTAATATGATTATTTTGGTACATAAAATCTTGTCGCTTAATAAGCATCCACAGCAATTTGTTCCTTTTTTTTCAAAAAAAAATATTTAGACTTTTCAAGATCTAATGAAAATTAAACTATTCCCTTATCAGATTGGCAGATTGAAGTTTGTAGTTCTTTACGTATTCGCCTAAATAACTTGAGTGAAAAAATGCTAAATTAAAAAGTTGTAAGCATTAAAAAAATTTAAAGGACATTAAAATCCCTGCATAAAAATCGCCTTTATTATTTTTATCTGCCTCAACTACTTTTCTTAGATTACGTAAAGAATTAAGAAAGAAATATGGTGGAAAGTTGATTACGATTATGTTATTTCCTAGATTGTCAGAATTAGTGAATTATAATGCGATATATAGCTTGTCAGCTTCCTTTTACTAAAATCTGCATAAAAGTTGGCACAAGAACATCACATTACCATTAGCCTCTGCACTATATCAAGGTAGTAGGCGTCTACGTTTTTCTTAACTTATATATATTTATATCAAATTGTCAAAAAAAAGTCTACATTCTTTGGAAAACTGAAAGAAAATCCTTGGAATTGGGAATTTTATCGAAGCTGGTGATTACCTCGAAAATGCACCTTTTCATGAAACGAATTCCCAACTACCGCATACCGGTCTCGTTTTTTATCTCGGGTTGATTATGTACCCCTAGCAACATTTCATTTGAACTAATTCTGATCGCGGTAGTCCTCCATAATTAGTAATCAAGAATGCAGATTAAATAGTCTTCATTTAATTAGTATGCGACTGTGATTCAAACAAAGGACAAAATAATTGATTTGGTGTCATCTCCGTGGCACGCACGGCATTCAAGCGGATCTTTAGGGGAATTGCTCGCACGTTAATTTTTCGACAACCCTATCTTCACACAATAACATCTCCCTTTCTATCTCTTCCTCAACCAATAAATTCAAGTGTAGAGACAAACAGTAAACTAAATTAGTACAATAATCGTCCTAATCACCAATGAATTTAATCACCAACCTTAAAATGTGTACATGGTTGGTGGCTCGTAGAAAAATGATATATTCGTTGGCTTCGCGTAACCTAGTATTATCTCATTTCATGATGGAATCATCGACAGAAGAACTGCATTTTTTATAAGTGTGTTGCATGCCCAAAGCCAAAAGACACGCCGTTTCTTTACACTTTCTTTAGTTGTCTGCCACCATACATTGTATACTCGTTTCATGCCCCATTAGAATGTTTTCAATCATACCTTGAATTAGCATCATTATTTTATTATCATATTATCATTCTCCTTTAAAGAGTGTTGTGAGTTTGGATATTGTACGTGGAGACTTCTAGCTTGCTCGATTTTTTCATGGTGAGTTGTCTCTTAAGTATAGGGACATAGGGACACCCCTGATCCATGTGTTTGCACACATTCTCCGCATTACATAACTTATTTGTTAAATAATAATCTACACTTTGAAGTTCATCGCAATTTGACACAGTCCAAGTGAACAAGATGCATTTCTTTTGTAATAATGACGGCAGCAGGTCTTCTTCATGGTATACATTCCTCACGAAATCTACATATGAGTAGGTAGGTAAACAAAGGTCTACAAAAGAGCTAAATAATACGCTTGAAACATGTTATTTTTATTATCATCACCACTTCAATCTTGTCTCTAAGTCCATTCATCTTTGTACTCTATATCATCATGCATTCTGCACTGAAATGGTAATTAGCCGCGTATGTGACCTTTTTTAATATTTGGTTCGGGTTTGTACGCTCAAAGTAAAAGTCTCAGGGAGATGCGCGTACACAAACCCAATCCATGATGGACAATGGCATGAAAACTTAACGAAAGTGATAAGTCACGACAATGGTACAGTCACTACTGCAAATAGACAAAAACAGCATAATGCAATCAGCTAATTTTATTCCTTAAAGTGCACATAAATGTTACACCTAGAGAAACTTGAAGTGCCGTATTTTTCATAGATAATCATCTTCAATCACTATTATTGTTCCTATTGTGATTACGCCAAACTCCCATTGAACCAATTTTGCTGATGCACATTGTTTTCCAATTATTTTTAGACTGCTTTAACAGAATCAATAATTAGGCACTTTGTGTAAGAAATTGATAAAAAATTGAGCATCTTCTTTTTCAAGGGCAGTTTGTCTTCCTCCCCGTAGTATGATTATTTATTATTACCATTATTATAATCATTAGATCATCCCGATTCTCTAGATCTCCTGTATTTTTTTTCTCTCTCTCTCGGTAAGTTAGCTCTGTTGATTTAATGATAGCATCTTACTCCATTCTTTCGACTATACATCACGACCCTTGACTAGAGTCACGTTAAAGCAATAATAATCGTCATATTTTCTGCATTTCTGCAACACTCCATGCATTCAATCAAGGTAGTAGGGTTTAATTTCATGCACTTTTCCTTCTTCTCATGTCAATCCTTGTACGTTTTGAACTCATTTCATGAAAAATGGAATCTCGCTGCTCTCGTGCCGTTTAGCATTTAAACATTCCGTGCATTTCCATTCTATATTGAGTTAGATAAATCGATCAATCAAAAACTGCTACGATCTCAACCATAAGTCAAATGCAGGGTTCGCGATGAAAAGCTACAATTAAAAATAGTCATGAGGTCCCTACAAACACAGAAAACTAATCAGCCTTTGATGAGTTAATTAACCCCTTTTAAGTAAAAGATACATGCCGTGATAATGCACAGACCCACCACTACGTACCAACTTTATGACGCTCTTTTATTTGGTCAAATTCCAGCAAAAAATAAAAGTAATTGTAAATCCCCACTGGTTAAAATATGAGGCAATTTAGTGCAAAAACAACATGTGAAAATGAAGGGAATGTTGATCACCATCATGGCAACATTTTGCATAAAGAAAGAGAGAAAAAAAGCTCTTTAGTCCTCCACCTCCACCAGATCAAATGAATTTAGGTAGACACGCATAAACTATGAAGAGCATTGTTTATGTGTGTGAACCAAGGTAAACTATTTTCAGTGCTTATTCGCCATCGTCCGTGTGGATCTTCTTCACCTTGCATTTTCCCAAGTGGATAAAGCCTTAAAGATTGAAGATGAGTAAATGATGGATAGCGCTTGACCGTAGGTGCTGGTTCCTTTCTGCAAAAAAATGTTGCTTGTGCTGCTGTGGTGCCTCCAAATTGACTGAATGCTGTCGAGCAATGTCCTACTGTTCCTTATTGAATCCCTGATATTTACCTGATCCTCTCACACTTTGTTTGATAATGAGTATGACTCCTCCACGGAGTTGAGAAGAAAGACTAATTCCAAAAACGAATGAGGAGGAATAAAAGCTTATAAATGTTTGGGCTGTGCAGTTGTGCACTCGTATATGGTAAATAAACAATAAAAAGTAGTTTTTAACGATTTCTTTCTAAGCATATGCAAAAGTAAATGAGATAGAAAAAGGGACAGCAAGACGATGACAAAAGGGCTACCCCATGTGATGAAGATGCGCTTGTGAGCTTCATCTTCGTAGCTATTTTTTTCATACTATTTATCAGTTTAAATATGTTTTTGTTGTTGGAGGTGCTATCTGGTGCTGTTGTTTTTACTGATGATGAGACTGATAAAAATGTTAAGGATGAGCGGAGTAAAGAGGAGGTGGATGGAGAACGATACATCATCAAACGATCATTATTATTATTACATGACTGGGGATGCGCGATTCTGATTGTGGAGGGATATTATGATATAGCTGATTGTTCGAGTTGGATATGTTCACAGGAGGCCAATAAAAAATGCTCACTGTTTTATGTCAAGCATTTTGGGGTACTTCGACAGATTTCGCTAGTGAAAAACGATGGGGAGAAGGAAACTTCATGTTAGTTGTCTGTCTTCACTCCTCCATTCCATTTCTAAATAAATTCAGTTGCATTAGAGAGAGAGAGAATACCATTTTTGTCCAGCCAGATATTTCCATAGAAGAAATTGGACCAGAGGACACTAAGGGAGTATTCATTTTTCCAGTGACTTGTCGGCGAAAGTACTACCCTTAAAAGTATTCCTGTAGTGTGGAAGGCCTTCCGTGCCTGCTGTTTTCAAAGTGTCAGAGTTGAACAGGTTGATTGGTGCCAAAACATAGATTTCCATGAATCTCAAAACCTAAGTTCTGGAACATTCCCGACTAAAAGTTTTGTGAAGTTTGTGTTTCCCAACGTATATGCACCTTTAAGTAGCTGGGAAAATCACGGTTTCTATGAAAACCAAGGTTGGTTACAAACTCTGTAAATATTAATCAATTCATCAAACTAAAATTTGTACTATTTACCCATTAATTTTATACACTTTGTTGCATACAAATATACATAGCTTCGGAACACTAAGCCATAAAAAATATTCTTCATTTGTTAGAAATCTGAAAAATCCCTAGCACATGATTACTTTGGTTTATGTTTGGTTCTTTTCAAACTATAAATTTAATTTTGATTAGCTAGTCAAAATTGCAACGCTTGAGGAATCAAAATAGGCCGAAAATCTTAGACAAGCCCATCCGCATTCACGTGGCTAACAATAGGTTTCTGCAGGGGTACTGCTATAAGTGCCATAAGTGGGCAGAAAGCAGACAAAAGAGTAAAAATTTATTGTGCGTGAGATAATATCATTAGAGAAACAAATTAAGAAAAAAATACTTGAAAAGGAAGAGATAATGATATCATCTTCGAAAAAACAACAGTGCAGACATAACAACTCTTTTATTTCATTGAATATTTCGTAGGTACCATTTAATTCATTTACATATAGGCCAACGTAAAACATTCACTTTGAGTAGGACATCGATCAACTTCAAAACCTGCGAAATGATGAGGACGAGCATTTAACACTATTTGTGCTTGCCAGAATATAAAAAATGTTGTTACTATATGTTCAAAACGTTTCACTATTATTAACGAGGATTGGAATGTACAGGCTTATTGACAAATATCGAGTAAATATCATTTTGAAAGTGTACATGATTTGTTTCCTTTTGATCAAATTTCTTAGAGTTTTGAGTGGTTTTCTACTCTGCTTGAGTTGGAATCGGAATGAGTGAATTAAGTAGAATGCCTCGACCATATTAATTCTGTCAAGTTTTGAGGACTCGTGAAAAATAGAAAATTGAAGTTTCTCTTTAAATACTTAACGCTCTCGCTCAAATTACATTTTATTACGCTACCTCCCTTACATTTGCCGGTGGGATTATGAGATTTTAAATAGATGGCAAGCTGTGTTATTTTTTATTGGCACGAGCGATTGTGCCACAATTGTATCAAATTTTATTATCGTTTTTAATCTGAAGGGTAACCACATTATACAGATTATTACACTGGTAATCACTTCTTCTTCAGGATGACAACATTAGGTATATATCTTATCAAATATGTAATTGTTACTAAACTAGTCAAGTGCGTCCCAATATTCCCACCTGAAATTTTGACGAAGATGTGCTAATTAATTTAGTAATTTTCTGTGAGCAATCACAATCACGACACTTATCCCGTTACACTGGGAGCGTAGAAGTTTTAAGTGTTACGTTACAATATAATTTGTAGTTTGGTATGAATTAATTTTATGGATGATAAATGTTGGGGCATTGTGATACAAGTTTAGGGTCTCTACTTTAAGGCATATTTCATTTTCAAGTTTATGATTGGCACATGGATACTTCTTTTCAAAGACATTTATGCAAAATATGGAAGTTAATTGTTGACTGGTTTGTATTTCAAAGAGTCTCTTTTGCCATTTGTGGGAGATAAAACTCATAAATATATTTGTTTTCTTGACATTGACGCTCACTACCATTCGTTTTTTTCACTTAAATTACGATAATATGAAAGCCCTATTTGCATAACGTCGTTGGAAAAGAGAATAATAAAGTGCGGCAAAATGTCAGCATGCGATCTTATAGGCGCGCGAGGTAACATGTAACGGCTTCAATGTTAAGGCAGATGTAATAAACTAATATGGAAAGAAGATGAAATGGTCAAAAACTATCTTGTCAATTTTTTTTTCCTCAGCAGTTGTAATTTTAGAAGGCAAGTTAGATGATTAGATGCTCTTCTAAGGGATAAAAAATGGTTTCGTGAGAATTACGACGACACTAAAATTCAATCAGAAGACAAAGGTTACGGTCCCATAATGGATGACAGCAATCAAAAAAGTGCAACCTATTTACAGGGTGCAGTAAAATACGTAGAATGCAACTGCCCGCTGCAATAAAATTTTTTACCACAATTTTGGAAAAAGGAATATGCAAATTATCAAGTTGTTTAGCTGCTAGTAGTAATTATATGGTCTGGTACCTTGGCCCTCAGATTTTAAAAGTAAGGAATGCAAAATCCTCCAAAAAAAATTCAGTAATTAAGCGTTTCTTTTTAACTTTGCACATGACGTCTTACGTAAAAAGGGTCCAGCCAAGAACCAATCGAAGCTTTAAAGGTTTACGACATAACGACCAAATAAATGAAAAAGGAAACAACCAAGGTAGCATAAAAATCATTTGCCAGTTATTTGCATGGAGTCATTCTTTTTACACTGTAATTGTGGTTAATTCATGGGCTCTATCTATGGCTGTTTTTTGTCACCAAAGTTTGCTTTTTTGTAGATCGATAATAAATATTCGTAATAAATGTTTCCTTGTATCATTCCTGATTACCTACATGCATAATCTTCTTTAGGAGTACTTCGCTAATAGTTACTTTTTGAGAACAAAGATCATCAGAGAAAGTAGAAATGTAACGGTAATTTTGACTGTTTATAGTTTCTCCGGTACAATTCCATGATTTCTTGTGCAGGTCGATAGGTCATATTTTAGTTATGTAAGCATTATAGCAAGTTTAGCAAAATTCATAAAGCATCGTCTTTACGGAAATGCTGCGTTGACCATCCAAATTTTCACTTAACCCTTCAGTCTAACAATTTTTAACAGTAATTTGGTAATTTTGGGAAATTTGACGAAGGTGGTTAAAAAGGCTTAATTTTCTTTCTAGCAAATAATCTTGTATGAACAGATTTTAATGCAATCATTCTACAAAAGGCAGTTTTAAGTAAAACTTGGCAATTTAAAGTACCAAATCAAGGATACGATCCATTTCAAGCTAAAAATGACTTTGCTTCCCGTAGTGCTAACCACAAGAAATATCCCACATGAATCTCTGTGCCACATGTCAAACTGGATGCTTTAAAGATGCACTTTATCTCACATCCTATCGACTAGCTTGACCGAAGAATGTCATCCTTTTACTTTCATTTTGGAAGTGACCTCAATGTCACACATTATAAAACAAAATTAAGCCCAAGACAAGACCAGCCATTTACTCAAAACCTCCAATGAGTCCAAAGTGCATGCTTAATTGGACATGGAGTACCCAAAAAATAGTAATCAAGGAGTACATAAACATGCAATTCCTGGTAAATCCTTTGGCTTCGTACACTTGTCCACAGACTAATCCTTTCATTTCCTTGTATAGCAAATGTCACAGGCTTATTAAGAACCTCAACGTGATATGGATCAAACAAAGCTACGCAGTCATTAGTTACGTCTTCAGTTCTTCTATTCTTGCTTATCTACCTAACCATTGCAAATCATGAGATTTGAATCACAAAGAGAATTTGAGTGTGATAATGATTATGATGTACGGCATCTTCACTCGGACTCTCCGTACATTTGTAAACGACAAAGTTGCTCAAGCAAGTGTAGAGTGGGCAAAAAGCGTGAAATTTAATTACCATCGTGACATATTTTTTTTACATTTAGCCAATTTTTCTAAAGATAATTTTAGTCTTGTTGCTATTCATTTTGTCCTCTTATTTACAAAGTTAAAGGCTTCAACCCAAATCTACGCAAAATATATAGCTTTGTAGGTATTTATCACTCTCTTAACTTGTTCTTGTGCCTAAGATCATGTAAGCAGCAATTGTTCCGATTTGCGAAATAGCCCAGAAGAGGAGGCTCTCTTTATATCAAATTGTTGCTGTAATGGGAAATTCATAAGATCAAGAAGGTCATCAAGGTGATTTCATCTATGATAATTGGTACCTTAAACTTTTGTCATTGGGGTTTTTAGAAGATGCGCATCGTATCGAGTAAATTCTTTTTACAATAGTTATACACTCTTGGATTGAGTCTGCTCAATATGCAAATTAATTTAATAATATGCAGACGAAATTTAGTTATCTCGCTGAAAACATGAATATTTAGAACTATTCTTTGCTAAAAACATTACATACATTTCGTCATCATCTTTCACTTTGGTAATGCTTCCCAAATGCACATTTTTATTTATTTGCTCCCTTCCTAGTTACAATCTTACTAGCGATATGTTGTCGTGTAATTTGTGATTTATCTCTAGAGTCTAGACCCTCGAGCAGATTTGAGTAATAAAAGCACCATTTTACTGAGAATGAAAAATGATTACTTGATAATGATAACATTGATAACCATGTAGGTAGAAAAGGTTTTATTACTAATTCCAGTCACAAAAGCGAATTTTGTGAATTAAACTTAAACTAAAGTAAAACTTGTTCATCGTAATAAAAACATTGGCTGCCAACTTTAAATTGTAACTACAGCCTACTCAACAAGAACAAAGAAATGCCATAAAGACTGAAATTTTTAGATGGTGTATCGGAGCAATCAAATAAATTATGCAAAAAAATACAACTGAAATACTCGCATTTTTCTTATGGCCACATATAATTTTCAGCAAGACTAGTAAAATTGGAAAACTATAAATAATCTTAAAAATATTATTCTGAAGTTGATAATCAGTACATTCCAAAATAATTTTGCACAGATTTTGAGTTAATTAGGAAGCGTTTGCATAGTTAGAACAGTATACCTTAATGAAAATGATACGATTTTTAGGAACGGGAGCGTCGTATTCCCGGCAGCATTATGACGAAGTCGTCAATGCTGCTAGTCGTGCTTCTCCTGCTTACGGCAACGGTTAAGGTAAACTGTCAACAAATATGAATCTCGAATTCCCCCTAAATGTTTTTCGAGTCGTTAATTATATTTTTCTACTTTAGGGGGAAGCTGCCGCTGCGGAGGATGCGGAGCAGTATGATTACGAGAGCTTAAAAAATTTCCCTGAAATTGAGCGAATCGAAAGACAAGCCGGTAGAAGGAATCAAATCCAGGGGTCAAGTGACTCCGAACATCATCACCATGCCAAAATCGAACGATTAGATGTTCAATGTTCTCAACAAGGAATGCAAGTGACAGTAGACTTTGACACTGCATTTAATGGTGTTGTGTACAGTCGCGGTCATTTCCAAGACCCCCGTTGTCGATATGTCGAGGCAAACACGGGATCTCAGACTTTGTCATTTATAGTGCCATCCAGAGGTTGTGGGACGGAGAGTAACAATGCTGCCGGGACTTTGAGCAACATACTCATCTTTCAGATGGATGAAGCTGTCCAAGTATGACTTACAAATAGAGTACAACTTACAAAACTGAAATTAATCGAATTTCATTTTCTCAGGAAATTTGGGACACTGCTAAAAAAGTATCCTGCCAAAATGGTGGCCAGCCAGCTCAAACAAAGAAGCAAGGGAAAATGGTAGTTTTTAAGCCACTCACTGTAGGCATGCTTGACGTCCAGCATCATAAAATGTCTCCAACCGACTCCCTTGATTGTTGGATGGACATCCAAAAAGGAGCCTTTCCAAATGTAACTGTCACTTAAATAGGTTGAACATTATTTGAAAATTGGTGGATTGTAAAAACTTATTTTCCCCTAGACAAAACCTATTGGTGGGCTAGTAGAGATTGGAGAAGAGCTTAGCGTTCTAATCTACATTAAAGACGATGAGAGACAGTATGACATTAGTGTAAAGGATTGTTGGGCGTATGACTCTGAGAACTTTGAAGATCCAAGAACTGGAAAAGTTCAGCTCACTGGTTTTGATGGATGCCCTCGGTAGTTGAACTAAATAGAATTTTTTCTTCATCAAATTTTGGAGTACAGGTTTTTACAAGTTTTGCCAATTTATATCTCTAGAAAAACTAAATTAATTGGAAACTGGATAAAAACATTTGAAACTGGAGATAGTGGCGCTACTACCATTGCCTTCACCAACATGACGGCTTTCCGATTTCCTACAACAGATCATGTCCATCTCACTTGTAATGTTGAGGTATATCACTGAAAAATGAGGGATAATTGCACCAATCTAAAAAAAAAGATACACAATTCTACACTTATCATTTTAGCTATGCAAGGATATTTGTGAAGACACCTGTCAGTCAAACCAAAACCAAAACATTCCTGGCCCACGACCCACCTCACCACAGCGTAACCAAAATTATCAAACGACTACTTCAGTTAGACGACCACCCCAGGCTACACCACGTCCAGTATCCCCATTTGTTCCTCAAAATCGGGTTCCAGGGCAGACACCAGCCCAGCAGAGATATCCCACAACTACGGCAGTAGAACCTACTACTTCTCCTTACCGTTGCTTTCCCGGTAGTTTAGATCCCAGGTGAGAATTCGCACATTGTCCCATATTTATCTAGTACCTAATTAAAAGCGCAGATTCTCATAATTTAATTTATTTAACGTTTTTCCAGATGCATTACAGATGGTGCTCCAGTTTTACAGGAGAATAAGCAAACCCGTCCTCCACTATGCTATCAAGGTGAATCTCAGTATTCCTTATTTTCAATTTTACCACCATCCAGACAGGAAGAACTAATCAACTAATGAAACTGTTCTCATTGTAGGATCCACGGACCCTAGGTGTAACAGCGTCCAACAAACGCAAGCACCAAGAATACCCCAAAAACCATCTGCCCCCCGGCAGCAAACTACACTACCACCTTTTGTAAACCGTCCATACGAGCAAAATACCACGCCCAAAACTTGCTATCCAGGTAAGAAATGAATGCTTTCAAACTATTTGCCAACCTGACAATTGCACAATAAATATTTTTTAGGTGAAACCAGACCAGACTGTCCTCCAGATTGCGATGCCAACCCCCGTGATAGAAGGTACTATTAGAACTCTATTATTTGAGGGATTTCGAAGCATAACTTATGTACTCACTCTACTATTTATTAAGATGCCAACAATCCACAACAGAGCAACGTTGTTATCCTGGAAGCAGAGATCCAGCATGCGCCCCTGGTACAACTCAGAGACCAACACGACCCCCTCAGGTTCAAACCCAGCCTCCATACAGACCAGTTCAGCAAACACCACCTCCTTATAGACCAGTACAGCAACAAAGACCTGTGCAAACAACACAGCGTCCAATCACGCAACCACCACGTCAACAAACCACAGGAAAACTGTGTTATCCAGGTAACGCTTTTTGAGGTTAAGAAAGAACTTAAATATAATTAAGGATACCATCAATAAGCAATCTTATATGTAGGAGAGACCAGACCGGATTGTCCTCCGGACTGTAATGCTAATCCACGAGATACCAGGTAAGCTCTTTACATTATTCTATCCTCTAAGGCCTTCCTCTAAATATTTCGTTATGGTTAGATGTCAGCAACCAACCTCAGAGGAACCTTGTTACCCAGGAAGTAGAGATCCGTCCTGTACACCCGCTAATACGAGACCAACTCAACCTCCAAGGGTTCAAACTCAACCTCCTTACAGACCGGTCCAGCAAACACCACCTCCTTACAGACCGGCACAAGAACAAACACAGAGACCGATCCAAACTACCCAGCGTCCATTCACTCAACCACCAAGGCAACAGCCCACAACTCCTAAGCAATGTTACCCTGGAGAGACTAGACCCGACTGTCCCCCTGATTGTGTAAACAATCCACGTGATTCTAGGTAAGACATATCTTTCATCATTTTAATAGAAATTTCAACTGTTTCAACTATTTCTTTTCAACTGTTTTTTGACCGAGAATAGATGCCGTCAGCAAACTACCCCAGCACAATGTTATCCTGGAAGCAGAGACCCGTCTTGCGCACAACAAACTACTCCAAGGCCAACTCAGCCTCCAAGGGTTCAAACTCAGCCTCCGTACAGGCCTGTACAACAACAAACACAGAGACCAACTACTACTCAACGTCCATTCACGCAACCACCCCGTCAGCCAACAACTCAAAAACAATGCTATCCAGGTAAACTACTACAAAAATACAAACAGGATAACTTCGCCATTTTTCGAAACAAAACAACAAAAATATCATTAAAATTTAGGCGAGACTAGACCCGATTGCCCGCCAGATTGTGATGCTAATCCACGTGATAGCAGGTTTGATAATTATGTATGCACATTTGATTTGGAAAAAATTATGATAGTGCTATCCAGAAATTTTCTAATTGTCCTGTTAGATGTCGCCAACTCACCACACCAGCACAGTGTTTCCCTGGTAGTCGAGATCCATCATGTGCCCCACCGTCAACCACAAGACCCACTCAACCTCCAAGAACGCAACAACCTTATAGACCTGTTCAGCAAACACCACCACCATACAGGCCCGTGCAGCAGCAAACACAAAGACCAATTCCAACGACCACCCAGCGCCCTTTCACTCAGCCACCACGCCAGCAAACCACATCAAAGCAGTGTTATCCAGGTACGTAGGATAAATCGATCAAGCATTGATACATTCTTCAATTCAAGGTACTACCAAATAGATTAATTTGATATTAAGGCGAGACAAGGCCAGATTGCCCCCCA
>JAANSQ010000566.1:0-22014 GCA_036850885.1 Lepidocyrtinus dapeste
CATGCTTTCTCTACTACAGTCCTTTCTCCAGGCAAACTCTACGTTAAAGCAAACAAAGAAATACGTACCGCTTAACATTGGTCCTTACAAAACAAGCCCCATAAAAATGATACAAGTCAGCCGAAAATCCAGACAAATTTTTATAGCTCCTGTGGAATCATACATCGTCTCTGCAACATAAAAAAAACTTATTTACATGCGTTCCCTTCCTTTTCCTAATACAATAGGTCTATGTCCTCCTCCATATTAATATAATGAAAGTGTCGTCCATCACTCGGCTCTGTTCCTAAAAAAAGTATCGATTTAACCATAAAGCGCCCATACAAGACCACAGTACACTTTTAAGCGCCTTAATATTTTCCGCTCCTCCAGCCAGTAAATACTTTTTCACTTGACACGATACAAATCCATTATACTCTTACCAGCAGCAGTGTATACTCACGTCACATACACACAGGAAATAAATATTCTGCATATATTTACCCTCACGACTATAACTTGACAAATGCTCCCCACAAACAAACAGTTCGACATGTACCAATCATCATATCGTATTTACCATAACCCACAACATTTTTTTTCTCTCTTGGGTTATTCGCGTCATTGAAGAAGCGATATGAGGTTACATGGTCGGAGCCCAAGCGATTTTTAGTTACTTTTACCATTCGCAACTACAAAATCCCCTACTTTGTACATTACTAAAACGTTAGCTTTAGCTGGTAGTCTTCTTTATCACCTTTTATTTCCTTTACGAAAAAAAAAGAATCGCTTCGTACGTACCAATACCATCAATCTATTAGCATTACCTTATATCCTCATCCTATCCATGACCAATTTTTTTTCTTTCTCCAGTGCTTTGGCTCTCGTGTTACATTGACATTGTACGTGCTCATGTCTTTTTTTTTCTCAATACAACCTTTTCTAATAAAAATACTCCCGCTGCACAAATGTTGTTGAAGTCAGTTGGTGGTGTAGTACAGCTCGCCGTTTTTTTTTTGACTTTGACGAGGTGAAATGTTCCATCCATTTTCTCCTTTTTAAGACTAAAACGAAAATGGATCATGGTACGGAGCATAAATAATATCATGGTCGTGTTAAGCGCAAACGAACAAACGACGATCACTAACTTCATCACCATTTCCTTTTGTTTTCTCCCAGAGTAAGTGAAGGATATAGTGTTGGAAATCTCTTATTTAAAAGGGGATTCCGTCCATCCTTCTTGGTTGTAACGTAATAGGTGCTTATTACTTCCTTTCCTTCATTTGCCCAAGTAGGTTATGTTACATTGACTGTGTCATGAGAAAAAAGACGTTTTATTTTCCCTAGTAATCCTCCTCATTTTTACTGGATACACGCTTCCCAAGAAATAATCATCTTTTTCGCTTCTTTATTTTCCTCCAGTGACATTTATTCACACACATCGTACACCCTATCCTTCTCCCAGTGAATGATAGTTGTACCACCGGAAAAGCAATCCTTTTTTTTATGTTTTACTGTAGTAAAAACAGATAGTGCTTGTGATTTTTGAGGGTCTAGCAGAAGGCGAGCAAGAGTACCAAAAAAGCTTGTACAATAGCAACGTAAGCTTAAAGTTTAATGATTGTCCGGCTTTCCTTCCCGGAATCTCTACATAAAACTCGTAATTTGAGAAACGCCATTGTTTATTATTAGTGTAGCTTTGGTGTGTGTCTATGTGTGTTCTTGAGAATAAGAGTAATTTTATTTTCTTCTTTTGTTCTTGGTGATCCATCTTATGCCTTCGAAAAAAATATACATAAAGCTGGCCACTATACCACCACACGAAACCAACCAGGATATGATGTCTTGAACAAGATAAAAATCTTTTCCCATGAAAATGCATGCCGCAACAGGAACAAGCGTTATCAAAGAAAATCCTCGTTGTAATACATCTTTTGGCATCTCGTGTGCTTTCCCTCTTAGTATTCCATTTCCGCGCAGTGTTTTACTGTGCTTCCTTCAGAGTGAATAAAAAACAAGCTATAAAAATATTTTCAAAGATTCAATGAGTTCCTCCAGCAGCTCCGACTCATGGATACTAGTGGCCCTCACCATTCTCGTCGTCCTTCTACTCTTTTATCTCTCGAAAAAGGTAAACTGATACTATTTCACTTTGCTTATTTTCTTCTCACTATAATTTTCAATCCCTTTTTTATGTATTCCTAGTCTCAAGATGTTCGCTGCTTAATGCATATTGTATGACGATGATCACGATCCCTTATTTTCTCCTGCACAAAAAGAAAGAAAAGCTTAAGCAAGAAAACACTTGTTTTACTTTCGTGGTTTAGTTTTTTTACGCCATCTTCTACCAAAATATAGGCGTACGTAGGCTTTTACCAAGAGAGAGAGAGAGAAATTCAAAGCCAAAGAGACGAAGAAAACGAAAAAGAGGTTCTCTTCTCCTCCGTTTCATTTAAAATTGATTTCCCTTGGTCTACCCCCACTGGTTTCTCATGTATTAACTTTCCACTCCTTTCTTAAACATTTATCTTGGAAAATGTGTAGGTTTTTTTTTTCATATAGGTGCCACTGAGAGTACTCTAAAAGTCCCTTGTGGTGAGCCAAACATATTTTTTAAAACCTTAGTCTCAGAGCAGGTCCCTCATTCCTGACGTGCTTTTAGGGCTACACATCTTGCTCATTTTGCTTCATATTCTTTTCGGATTTAATATATCGCTGGTAAAAGTTAAATCCATCTTGAGCCAAAAGGAAAGGAAAGCCTAGGCAAAGCACAATCTTTTTAAGTAGGGGTCGAGTAGTATAGAAGGAGCTTTCTTTTCTTTATAGGATTACACCAGAAATGATTACATTTATTTTATTTTATGTGCGTAATGTGGACAGCTTGGTCTTTTTTATGGCTAGATGATATGCAACAGCTATTACGGGGGTGAAGAGAGTCCCACATCATCATCATCTACATCAACCCCATCTGCGTCAGCATCAAATTCCAACTCCACTACATTCTCTGATTACTACGGTGGCATTACTGGATCCAGTCCATTTGATCCGGGTGAAATGTCCAGTCCCTTAACGGATGATGAGGACTTTCACAGGATATATCAACCAAACAGGGAGTTCTGGAGGGAGAATGAATGCGTTCCTAATAATAATAATGAAGATCACATAAATAACATGAACCTCAGAAGAGGTATTGACACGACGTCAGCCCAAGTAAGGCGATCAGAGTCTGTGGGCGCTAGATTTTATAGTGAGACGAGACCCACTATATCAATCATTTCCAGTGGGGATATGGACAGGAAAACTATGCTAGAGGGAGAGCTTCGAAATCAAATTACCAAAATTGTGCAAGCTGAAAGAGAAATTCAGAGATTGCTTCAGTTACTCCGTACGGAACAAGGTAATGTTTATATAGAAATCCCATACTATCCGAGTAGAAATTACTGTTCATTAAAGATAATCTTTGAGTTCATTACTTTCCAATTTATTTGACTTATAAAAGACTTCACTTTCGAGGCACAGAATAACGTGTAGAAATTGAACCTTTAGAGTGGCAGAAGCTTAAAATGAAAATCTGCAGATATCTATTTCATTCGGAGAACTACATAGAAAGTGAGCCTATGCATACTTTTCTGACGCATCCATCTTTCAAATACTACACGCCATATGTCACATTACAATACGAAACCTTTGGAGAACCATGAAATAGTAACATGTTTTAGAAAACAAAAGTCTTTATTGAAAAAAATGCTCAACTTTTAGTGTCATCCTTTTTTGCTTAGTTACACAATTAGTTGTTTCTAAATTTCAGAACAGTAGGTCATTTGTTTCCAAATATATCGCGCGTGGAATAGAATATGCAGATCGATTATGCTCAAATACCATCCCATCCTTTCTCTTAATTCTGTTCAGGGTGATCAGTTATTCCTATCGAAACAAATGGCTTTTACTGACAGACAGACAGAGCCACCATGTTTTGCAATCGCATTGCAACCATTGCCATGGTTTTATTTACTGATCATTTAAAGTGCCTTGGTGTTAATAGATCTATGGATCTGATAACTCATATCATAACTTGACAACGACTGAGCTACCAAATCGATCCCGCAGCCTTTCTTAGTTACCTTATGTATCTATAATACTTAGAATTTGTTACCCAAATCCTGTTTCCGTCACTTGGACGGCAGACAGTTCGACAGAGGGACCAATGCTTAATGATCCTAAAGAATATTACATTTCGCTTTCTCTCTTCTTTTCAGATCTTTGCATTTTATTTCGCCTATTTCATAGGGTACTTTTAGTGGAGTATAGTTGAAAAAGGATTTCTTAATTAGGTTGATTGCATAAATAACTTTCATCTTTTGAAGAATTATGAATAAGAACAATTATAGAAAATTTTCAGGAAAACTTTATCAATCGTATTATTATAATATGAAGGAATTTCAAAGACTTGAGTTTCTGAAATTATTAAAAGCTCTTAATATACAGAAAGCGAATGCAGAAATATTTTAAACTTTTACTTTGCGGATAGATATTTATTTAGTGGTTTCAGATGTTTTTCGGCAGTAAAGTGTATGCATAAAGTTTTTCCCGTTTCCTATTTATTTAAGTACTATATAGTCCATACACACCGTTACTTCTTTTGACCTTCTGACGTAAGTTGAATTCAGAATGAATAGAAGTCCCACAGCCTTTTGAGAGAATTGTGGGGAGCATTCACAGAATCTAAAATGAGTTTACAAAAGAGGAAAGCATCAAATCTGTTTGTCTCTTAGAAGTTAGAAGGAGATCTACTTTTTCAATGAACCTTTCTTTGCAACGAAATTATTGAACACTTGTCTTGATTTTTTTTCTCTCTTTTGCTTAAGGGATGGACTCTAGACAATACCTGACTCCTGTTACAAGAACAACCCAGCGTCCAGACATGAGATCGTTGATATATCCGGATTACCAGCACCGCAGCATTTCTTCTGTACCATCAGATTGTTCAGAAATATTAGGACGATCAACATTAGTCGAAGCCACAGGAGCGGAAGCAACAGTAGGAACTCGAGTAGGAGAGCGGCAGTCCTCATCAATGTTACCTTTTAAGCGTAATGATATTCCATCTTTATCTCATTCTGAGAATGTACCACTATCCTCCTCCTACACTTCTCCTCCTGCACTTCAACTTAATGATGATGATGAAGGCAATGAAGATGATCATGATCCTCATCAAAATAATGTTGAAAGAAGAGAGGAATTTCTGCCTCAGCGAAATGAAAGCTCTCGTCCATGCCACTCTGATTTCCTCTCGCCGCAGAACGCGGACCAAGTCTTGCCATCATCATCTGGAATTGATCAGAGGAGTCTAGTCATTCCCAGCGGCTTGCAAGAGAGCCACCACCAAGACCACCACTATCATCATCATCTTTTTCGATGTAATACCTCCGCTGGACGCATACGAAGAATGCTCTTGTTAAGACAAATGTTGCTACCTATCACAGCATCCTCTCAAGTGGAGGGTAATGTTGCTACTCTCTACAGAGGAACAAGTGATCGTCTCTCAACAACCTTTCCACCTTTGACTTCTTGTCTTCATAACATACCACATGAGGATGGTGATGCAGAGGACGAGCTACAACCTGCTCTACTACTTTCTCCACACTTACAGCAGAACTCTCTATTCTCGGAAGAGGATAATCCACCCACATACGAATCGCTTTATTCCACCAAAAACGAAAATAGTCCGGGAACAAAGTTCAGACTATGCTAAAATCTTCCAGCACCACCAGGAATAAAAAAAAGTTGAACTATGATGATCATCAACAACAGCGCATCATTTATTCCTTTCTCCTCCATCATCAGTATCATCATTATCATCTTCAAAGGAAAAGTGGCTTGGTGCGCAACCTTTATCATGCATAAATGACGAGCTAATTTTCTGCTGAAAATGAGACCCAGAGAGAGAGAGAAAATGTAAAGCTAGACTGTTCCTATTCTCACTATTTTTAATGGAGAATACAATGGGTGTCTAGCAAGACACTAGAAGGTTTAATCACACTAAAAAAATGAAATTACAGGGTATGCAATGAGCTACTTTCTAATTTTCAGTTCACACGAACTACTAACAACGCCATTTCCCCTTCAACTAAACTACCCGTTTTCCGTGATCACCAACTTCGCGCATTGTTACAAGCCATTCCTCCTCTTCATGCACTAGTCTAATGTAGTCTGCACGGGAAAATATTTAAACGAGATGAGAAATTATTATTTTCGTGTTCAGGTCCCCCCTTATAAAACTCTAGAAAAGTTTGTATATTACCAGCCAATAAAGTATACATTCTAGTTGAACAAAGCAGAAAAACAACTATTTACTTTCTCGCTTGGTGAAAGTTGACTGATGATTATATAAAAGCTATTTAGCAACATATGTTTGTACAGAGACTCAAGACTGTTTATGAGCACCTCTCATTCTTTTCATACTAATATAATTTGAGATCTACTTCAGAGCAAAGCTTGCCTCCCTTCTTTCATCCTCTGCTAAAAGAAATAGCTTCTCTAGAGCATTTTTTTTCTCCTTTCTCCTTTCACTCAACTAACACAAGTTTATATGCCTAACCAATAGACAAAAAATACTACAGATAGTACGCATCTCATGAATTGGAAAAGTTTTTTTTTGCGAATAAAAAAGTTTCCGCTGTAATCTAATAGTCGATATAATTTAGCCAATGTGAGACTCTATGAACACATTGGTGATACACTGATCCGCTGGTATATTCTTTTTTTAGTCATCCTCCTGTTTAGTTTTTTCTACCTTGTTACGTTTCACAGGAAAGCGTAAGTTGAGCATTTGGGATGAAAGAGACAGATGGTCTTAACTTGTGCTTGATGGTGATGACGCTGACAGTTTACGTAAAAGTTTTTGATTGGACGGAAGCCCTTATCTGAGTTACTTATCTTCATTGATAAGTATTAGTGAAATTGCCTACTTCAATACTCTAATGCTAGCTTATATGAGCGAAATTACAACCGACTGCATTTAGTACGAGACAAAAATCCTTCTAAATGATAAAAATGTATACAGTCAACGTAACAAGTAGAGTACCTACCAACTTACGTAAGTGCGGATAAAGTCTACTCATTTTTTTAGATTTTTCTTTTAGCACATTTTTTCTGAGAAGTGTAAGCGCGCTTGGCGGCACACATGAAAACTGAAATGGAAAGGGGAACTCATCAAAAGGAAAAGTGAAATGATGATGTCGCGGAATATATATACTCCCTTTTCCACTACCGTCTCGTTAACTTAACGCCAAGTTGGTTACTCTTCTCATACGCGCTAACTTCTTTTTTTCTGAAAAATTACCTAGAAATAAATGAACCAACTAGGGACTGACTAGTGCATAAGTACTTAGACACTCTCCAAGAATTTTTGGAGCAAAAAAGTTTTCGCTGAGTTAAGCTCATTGTTCAATATAAACACTAGCATTTCGTAGATACAATTGTCTGTTGCGGAACTTGTGTAGTTTTTTAAGGTGCGGATTTAAAAAAATAAACGTGCCCTTTGCTTTCCCTCCTTGTTATAGGGAATTAGACGGGAAAAGGATGGTAAAGGATATTCCAGTAAAACATGAAGAGAAAAAACGAACAACTTTCATTCAACTGGGTTATTATTGTTCGTTTTTTACTATTTCTACGCATATTAAACATGAAGGAAACATGGCTTATTATGTACACGGTGGAGAAAGGCAAAGCCAAGTGCACAAAAGCCTCTTAAAAAACAAAAGCATCTGAAGAGAAAAAGGTTCATAATGTCTATCCTAATTATTAACAAAAAGCTGTAGCATCAGCGGCATTCAGGATGCTTAACGAGGTCTTTTCCTTTGTATATAAAAGTAATTATGTTGCTGCCACGTATACGTACACTATTAGACTACACAACTAATTAATTATTTCGCGCAGGTGCCTTCCCAAAGTATTCACGACTTAATTACGTAAAGAAGCAAACTTTGCAAAATACACAAGTAGCAGGGTGCTAGACTGAGCACTTTACTTGGTATTTATGAAGATGAAATATGTTACTTTTTGCAAATTTCATTACTTCTACTATATCTGAATGCAACTGGTTCAAGCGAGTTCAAACTTGGGGAATCTAACCAGAATGTAATTAATCGAACCTTTATTCAATGTGTTTACCCAACAAAAATAATTTTCATTGAATAGTTCTTCCTGCTCTAATACTTTAACTTACAAATTAGCAATCAAATTGGACGTAATTTGGAAATTGCTTTTGCAACACCTTTATAGTAAGCTGAAAACTCAGGGATATAACTAATAGCATATAATTAATTACTAATTGGAGTGTCTATCTGTATAGCCACGTATACATACTGAAAAGCACTGGTATATGGTAAAATGATGATTAGATAATGTTGTTTTACTTTTATTTTTATTCATAATATATTAGAATAATCTCTGTGGGTGGAATATGCTATCAAGAGATTGAAAATACACAGCTTAAATAACGCTGCGAACGAGTTTTATGGAAGTTTATCGGGATTAGTGGGGCTTTGAGTGATTTGCCATTCATTATATTTTCAATTGGTTGGAAATCCTTCGAAAAATATTTGTTTTTCCTACCCGTTAAAACCTGTCTTTTCCAGTTTCATCAGTTCTTCTAGAATTAATGTAAACAGCGGCGCATGAAACATAAGCGAGGACTGATAATTTGAGAAACGGAGGACCTTGATAGGCTTCCAATTTCCTACTCTATTAGGCCCATTTCATTTTTTTATCTTGTCTATCCTTATTTATTTGCTTTTTGACTGACAATAAACAAAAGCTGAGAGCGAAACGTTAAACAAACATTTCCAGGAACTGAACGATTGCACGGAGAACCTTCGCCATCAAAATGTATGCGTGCTCAGATTAGAAACGGGAATTCTCCAACCATATTTTTCCTGGCTTTCTATGGATTACATCTATCTAGATTCTAGACAAACAAGTGAAGTGTAAAAGATCATGTTTAATTCTAACCTTCACTTCCCCAAAATGCCAACAGCTAGTCAAGATTCGTAATGGTCCTCTATAACTGGAAACGTTTTGCTCCAGAAGGAAAAGAGATTTATGGAATGATTCCCTGATAATCCATTTATAAACAAATTAGAGCAATGCGGAAGATATAACGTCCTTTTTCCATTGCAAAATCCAATGAACCATATACATACACGTATATTTTCCCCATCGACACTTTCCCTTCTCCAATATTTTTTTTGACCCAGGGTCCCTTTACGACCTCCATCATGAATACAAAATTACATCTGGCGAAAGAGCTTGAAGTAGTTCCACATTTCTCCCAAAAAAAACTCCATGTGTCACTTCACCTTAAATGCTGGAGATTAATAGATCTTTGTTAAAGTACCATTTGCGCCCACCCCAACACATATTGCACATCTTTTCTAATAATCATCAAAACTTGGCTTTTAAACGAGCTCATTCATTGTCACATGAGCGTAGGCTCTCCCATGAAACTTTCTCTTGGTAGACAGGCCCAACTTGAATGAGTATCATCTGTACTGGAGGAAGAAATAAAATGAAATGAGAACTGTGGACCACAACATCACTCTGTTTGAGCAGCTGCATTGAGTCTTATTTGGTGTGCTTCTTGCTCCTGATGATGCTTCCTACCGTTATGTCTCTTCGACGAGAATAATAACAGAGGACATAAAAAATAGGTGGCACATGCCCATCAAAAAGGACGTGTCTATTTTCCTCGAGATTTTTCTTTCCTATTGCACAAGTGTGATACTGATGATAGGGTAGGCGGGCGACTTTGCTGATGTTTCGTTATTTTTTCAAGTAGTACCCCAACAACCCCAAAGACCCAGAGCAAACACAATGTAACAAATTTTTTATGCAGACTTTATGTACACATACACCCTACACATTTGATAAGACAAGTAAGATATTTATATTTTCCTTGTTCATTTTCTTCTGGTAATGAATGGCAGAACGCTCCATGCATGCAAATTATTTTCGTGTCAAAATAACCAGAATTGGGGATTGAGTTTTGCTTTCCTTTGGTCGGAAAGTTTTCTTCCGTAAGACAAAAACAGAAGTAGTTGAAGTATATACGTATACATTTTTGAATCTATGTATCATTTCCTTCGCTATTTTCATACAAAGTTAACCGTGCGGACCATCTTGGTGACAAACTATCAGCATCAAACTCTGTCGTTTACATTGTTTTCACTCCGAGCTCAATTTTCTCTGGTTTGGTGAAGCTGGCAATATGTGATGATGTCACGGAACGTACCTTAGATAATGCATTTGCCATTTGCTTAGACTTACGGATGTAGTTTGCTTCAGTTTACGTAGCTTTTTTTTTCTGGGTTTTTCGGGCTCATCAAATTCAGACCATGTCCCATGCTACCTCATCATTCCCTATGTGCATTATCCATCTCATTCTAGTAAATCCAGTATGAACAAGGCTAGAAGAAAAAGTTCACGTTGAAACCGTTGAGGCAAGCCCACCTCTCATTCATTATGTATAAAATGAGTCTTTTGTTTCTACTGTTCCAAGAGCGCTAATGACTTTTGTATGGTGTCTGCTACAGATAGACGCGGAGTCATGCAGCGAAACTAGAGAAAAAAAAGTCTTACATTTTGTAAGACAAAAACTACAACTGACAAAATTCGTACAGGGAACTTTTTTTTCCAAAAGATCAGCTTGATTCATCAGTTTGCATAAAATGGTAAAGAAACACCGAGTGAAAAGGATAAAGTATGGATACAAAAGAGAAACAAGATTATATTCATCCACATGGTAACACAACGAAACAATACCAGATATTCTTTTTTTCTTCACAATAACCCGAAAAATGAGCACAAAAAAGTTTACCCTGGAAATTAAAAGGATGGAGCACAAGGTGAAAGCATCGTGTAGAAAACTAAAAATTCCTTTTTTTACCAAATACGCAAGTGTGCGTTAACGTTAAGTAAAAAAGGAGTAGGTTGCATTTTTTTTCTCTAAAAATATTCCATGAAACAATGATGATAATCTTTCGAGGCTCAGGGACTAAGATTCTAGCACTTCCTCCCATTTTAATTCGCCACCTCCTAAAAAATAATACAAGGAATGAGGAAGAGAAAAAGAAAGAGAGAGAAAGCACGTCGAGAAAATTTCCTTTCTGTCTCCTGCTTTCATAGTGCTGTTTCGTTAAAAAGGAGAAATTTTTGGTCGGGTAAAAAAAACTCTCGCATTTTCATGATCATTTCAGGGAAAAGCCATACTCTGAGAGTGGAACGGAAGCGACGTGGCCAGTTTTAAACAGCCGAGGAGAGCATACTCGGACTCTTAAATGCACCGTAGTAGTATGTTGGAGACTCCATCAGCACCGCTTTTCAACGATAATCATCAGCATCACCATTCCTATTATGATTATCATCGTCATCAGGAGCATCATCAACAGTATCGTTTCAATCGTAGGCTAGTTTGTAGATGGCCAGTCTAGGATGAACACGTTTTACCACTTGAACCAAGTAAAAAAAGAGAAAATGCTTTCTACCGAGAATACGAATGTCTTGCCTTAAACGAGATTTTGGTGATACAATACAATGCCTCTCTTTTCATTTGCTGAGCCATGATCATGAATACCATAGAAAAATAAACTCTTTTAACGAAACGAACGAATTCACGAACATGGACCAAGCTTAAAAACCTGATTTCAATGTAGTCATTTACATACTAGCGAAAGATTTGTGGTGGCGAGGGTCTATGCTGTGGTCCTTTACCATCTTTGACTTTCACTCAAACAGCCTCATTAAAGTAATGACAAAATATAGTAAATTAGGAGAAAGCCTAACAGGGTAAACAACATCGTAGAAATAACTTCCATCAATGATTTTAAGCAGTCAGTATAACGTCTACTCAAGTCAACCTTTATAAGGGAAAATAGCATCAGGAATTCATTCTTGCTATGTAATACCTTTTCTATTACACTGCTTTGATGGATGGACTTATGGGTCTGGGGAGACATGATTTTTGGCCTTCCTTACATCTTTCATAAGTACATATGCTACATGTCCAAGTTGGGCCTTTGGTACAATATAGCATTGTAAAATTTTGCCTTTACGACTCTATTCGTGCCTCCCTGAAGCCTAGACCAAACCAATGTACAATACGTGTGTGCAAGACAAAAACGAGATTTTAAAATTCAACAAAAATTTTCCTCGTTTGACTGCGACTATGTTTCCCAGTTTATCCCACACCATCCTCACGAAGTCTCCTAAAAGGTTTGTTGGCGTAATATATAAATAAAATCTTGTATGAAAACCTATTTTTTGTGTACGTTAGTATAAAGTCCCATATACTCTTACTACCTTTCAAAAATAGACCGTTCCCCAGTACATCTTTCTAGTAGCCTCCAGATATTTGTCGAAGGAATCCACATGGACCGACTGTGGATCTGTTGTCATGGCCCAGTGTTCCCTTTAAGCGAAACCTGAACCATGTGACTATGTCTGTGACCAAACAGGAAGTGACTCAACCGTCCAAAAAACACAAGAGAGTTTATCTCAAGTCAACATTTTATTTTTATACTATGAAACATACAATCAACTCTATTACAGTTAGTTAGGATCTACGCAAAATTAATTGATTCTATCGCTGCAGCTCCATGTCGTATCATTTTCATCATAATAATCCATCCGGTCAAGTTCATTTTCGATGGGTTCAGCATATCTCTGGAGCATCCTTGATCAGTTCAAAGGCTCACCATCTGCTCTCTCATAATTTCCACTTTATTTATTCATGATTTATGGTGATGATGTTGGAGCAAGGTTGTTTCCCAAGCATCATGTGTGTGTGTGGTAGCTACTATTTTAAGTTATAAATTGGTGTATTCCATGCTCCGAATGCATGAAAACATTTTAAGGGTTTGGCAAGTCACTTTATTTCCATGTCCCGCCACATTATTCATCTCTGAAATATTTACCAGACTCTACAACTCCTACTCTACATTTTACTATTTTGGTCATCGTCTAGTCACTTTTCTAATTTTCTTTATGGCCTAAACCATTTTCCCCTTCAACATAATATCGATTGTCCCGTTCCCATAACTTTCGCCACAAAATTTCCATCTCCTTCCGCCTCGAGTAATGAGTTTTCCATTGTGAAATAATGCTTTTAACTGTACACTTTAAGAGGTAAAACAGGCAGTTTCACATTGGTCTATCTTTAGTAAAAAAAATCTCTGCGTTGATGTTAGCTCGCCAAAGCAATTTACTTTCATGTTTACAGGACGTTCTTGAGGTCTTTTTGGAGATGCTATTGGAGAATGCGGTTAAAAAGGACAAGCCAAAACTTTTTAATAGAGTCTCTACATGTTTTTCCATCGTCACAGGCTTTTCTTTTTTCATGCATGTATGCTCCACATTATTTCAAAAGTGGTGTTGGTGAGAGACCACACACGTTTAATAAAACTTTTATTCATTGCGTGTTTTCCACGGAAGATCGTGCTACAACCATGAAAAAATTGCTTTCTATTCTTCCACGGGCTGATAGCAATACTATAAGAGTCTTATCACATTTTGTACACTTCCAATAAGAGAAACTCATGCTCTTCCGATAGAGTTTTGCAAGTTTAATGAAATAGTTTATTTAGTTCAATTATAATGGAAAAAAGGCTCGAATTAATTGAAAGAAACCAAAAGTTTTACAAATCTTTAAATGGACCATGGATGTTGGTACTGTATCTCGATTCTATTTTCACGCAATCTAGAGCATCAATGTTTGATAATGTAGAGCATGTTTGAAAGCCACGTGACACCACAGAATTCTAATTTGTTAAGAATTTCATCAACATATCAACCCATTTGCCTCTGCCTTGACTAAGAAAGTGACATCAACAGGGTAATGTACCTTACTTTCACCAGCTTATATTCGGACTTGAGGAATTCGTCGCGATTTACTGTTGATTTCGTAGTCTGTCCCTGATTTCACGTGTATTATCCTCCGTTTGATTCTCTTTCTCTGGATGCCAAGCCGCCTACAGCTGCACCACTACTAGATCCCTCAAAGAAGTCCTTTTTACTGTTCGTGTGGTTTACGTTGCTTCAGAGTGGGGGAAAAGAAGTTGAAAATATCTTGGAAGGTAAAGCCTTACTGTAGAAAACCAAACCAGCCAAGTGAAACTAAAAGGTCTACCAGAGCTCTACATATTACAAGTGCATTGTGATGTTTCTAGCCCTTGTTTTTCTACAGTTCCCTTTTCGAATCCTATGCCTATATGTTTTATTTTGGGGATTTTTGTATGTGCAATACCCTTATTCTGAACACATGACATGCACACTTTTTACTGCTTAAAGTTTCCTGGAAAAAACCTACATTTATATAAGTACGTTGTTAAAGTTGCCTTAAGCAATTTTCTCTCGACACATACAACTTTTTCCTATACGTATATTTCGCTTTTGGTTGACTCAATGAATGACTGACTAGTTGGAGTTGAAGAGAATGTTCGATGAGGAGAAAAGATCAAGAACATGAAACTGTGTTGGGAGTTGGAGAGAAAACGATGAAGGGAATCCAGTTCTCAATCAGTCCACGAAACTTTTTTTTCTTACCCCAGTACATGAGGAGAATAGTCTAGTGCAAGCAATAAAATATTTAAGAAAAAAGAGACATCACCACACGAGGAAGTCTTGTCTAATTGTCTGACATGTTAACATACATACTTACTTTATAACATACTTCACCAGCATCCAGCTAAAAATAGAATAGGACAAATATTTATCTAGCTTATGGAGTGAAAAAAGTGAAAATAATTGATTGAAAATAAAGTTTCCGGGAAATTCCTATAGTTTATGTAAAGTAACCTGAACTGACAGCTTAAGCTTAAGTATGAATATGGAATGGAGTTTAGTGAAATCATGGGACGAAAATTCGTATATTTTTTTTCCTTGGCGCATTCTCATCATCCCCATTTATTAGTAGGTTGCAGACTATACAATGCAAATATATAAAATGGGCTTAAACAAGTACCTGCGAGTTTTGCCAGTACGCGAAGAAAAGAAGCAACAGTGGAGAAAAAATATGGAGGATGGAAACGAGCAACGAGCATTATATTAGTTTGCTCAAGTGAGAAACGAAGCAAAAAAGAAAGAACGGATATAAAAAAAAAGTTTTTTTTTGTACATTGTCCGTTACGATCTAGAAAAACATCCTCATTCTGATCTCTCGTCCTTTTCTACTACATTTGAATTCCATGGAGACTTGTAGCGCCGAGAAAATGTATGCAAAATGTACACCTATGAGCTTTATACGGGCACTTGGTATGATACAGCATTTTCGCTACAAGAGTCAAGCTACGGTAAGGACTAAGGATCAAGGGGAAAAGGATATGAAGATGATGCCTAGACTTTCTCTCTCGCAAGAAAAAAAAATGTTTTGGGAGGAAAATGGCTACATCTTGTACGCACTTGTTTCTACTTACATGTGTCCAAAGGCAGGAAAATTGATGCTACATTTTTTTCTGTTGATCTTTCTTGGATGAGAGAGACAAAAGGAAACAGGATGTTTTTAAGGAAAGGTCATAAATGATAGTTTGTCCATTTCAGGATATCAGGGATACATTTTCGGAAAAATATATGTGGTGCTCGTTGAGACAAAAACGTTTCCTCTTTTTTACGCTATATGATTACATTAAATATATAGTTTCTTCTTGGAAAGAAATCTCATGGTTCATAATACATTTGACTTGCGTCATGAAATGATGATGATCATGTTGGTCATTATGTAAAAGAGAGGTTTGTACAATTGTACCTCTCGTTCTATTTCCGTTTTTGAAATGAGTTTTCCAGATTCTACTATATTTATCTTTTTCTTGCCTGGAGACAATGCAATCGTTAGTGACTACCATTGAATATGCGTATGTGCATACATACTAAAGACGTATACGCAGTCACAATAAAACAATAAAAATAACGATACGCAGTTTACTCTCAAAAAGTGTATATGTATCATAATTTCCGTTGCTTCTCTTGTCTCATCCCCACTACTACCATTTATACTACAGTTTCGCATGATGTTTAGCGTACTCTGACCACAATGTGTAAACCCCAAGGGAGCCTCGAAGAGAAGGGGAAACGACACAAAGTCTGCCATTTCCTTATCAGTCAATAGTTTTATGTTTAGTCTAGAAGAGTAAAGTTTTTTAAGCTGTCCACATAATATAACCAACTCGAGTTTAACCATTTTACGAAATAACTATAAAAATTTTTGCCAAAAACGCCCTTTCGTTTTATTTCCCAATGTATTTTCCAGCAGAAGAAACTTTGAAAATACTCATTCCACCTTCTTAAGTCAGTAAATTAGGATGAGTAGTGTAGACTATACAGTCATTTTCAAGTTTCGGCTCGTTTACTTTTAAGATGAGATGACGTCAGCCAAGTTAAACCTACTGATGAAGATGATCATTGGCCATTATCAACTCTCATCTTTATGATTGGTAAAAGAGAGTCGTAAAGCGCGTGACGAGACCAAGAGAACAGGGTAGAAAGTAACCAGGACAGCAAGCATGATTATGATCACCGGTGCATGGTCCAAATCAAATGGAGATGGTGGTGATAAAAGCTAAGCGTTCAAGGGGGATGGATGGGGTTCCAAACCTTCTGTGGAAGGAATCCACTTAAAAAATTATTAAAGCGACTGGGTGTGTACACAAATACGAATAGGGAATCACGCTCACACTAGCTAATACTACTGCATAGGTTCTTTTTTTGCCCATTACATTAGTACAATACATTGAGCGTGTGAGCATGAATAAGAGCCTGAGAAGAATGGAGAGAAAACGAGTTTTGGGAGAAAGCGGCGTTACTAACCAAGCCAAGCTATTTTCCTCGGATCCCACATTTACTTGGCATGGAAGATTTGCGTACCCGGGCCAGCACAACTGATGAGACCTGAACACTAAATTGCACTTAAGGATGCTGTTTGGGTAAAAACTACTTGTCCGAAAATCATGGAGAAAACCACATCACGCTAATGTAACGGGAAGCGCTCAACCGCAATGCAATTTTGAAGGAGAGAAATTATTGGCATAAGTCACCCGTGCTCGAAGCGCCGCAATATATTTAATTCTAACGATATTTGACAAGAGTATCTTTAAAAAAGGTACATTAGCCCAGGAATAATCAGGTTTGGCTCCAAGGACAAATTTCGCTGACAGTTTCACTTGAAAATAACTTTTCGTAATAGAGTTTTAATGGGAGGCAGGAAAAAAAGGGAGATCATTTTTCAGTTGAGTGAGGAACACTCACATCCTTCATGATACCCACGAATATCCCATTTTTCCCTTGTTGAGCAGATAATCTTAGTGTCACATAAGTAAAACTCGAAGAAAAAACACCCTATTTTCTCCGAATTTCCTGTTTCCAATTTTTAAACGACAAGCCGTTCATTTGCTTCCTTCTCAGTTTCTACAAAGGCTCATTTTCTTGAGCAAGGATGTAATGAAGAGAGACCGAGAAGTATATTATACTAGAGCAGTAGATTCAGCTCATACTGACCGACTCTCAAAACTTCAAAGTGTTTACAACATTGAGCTCTGAATGAAAATAGAGAAAAGAAAGGGATTTACTATCGCCCATTTCCGCTTATTCTCACCTTTTATCCATTCTCATCTTTTGGATTTCATTTTCAAATGGAACATCTTTTGCATTCCTCTCATTCGATTCAAACTAAATATTTCTCCTTGTTCAGTTCGAGTGTCTTTATATAATCCAACAGAATAAAGATGTTCTTTAGAAAGGAGAGAAAAGGACTTAACCTTCTCTTCAAATTCTTTTCACCTCTGGCTCTTTTACCTCGCTGTCTACCTGGTTCTTTTGAAAATCATTTTTAGTTTTACACGAAAACCCGTATAAAATTCTCTTTTTAAATGTTCATTTATATATGTTTGTATGCTTTTTTTAAATGTAGCTATGAATTTTTTTTGGAACAGAGGTACATCCTATCTTTACTCCAGTGTATGAGTAAAAACCTGCATGTAATAAACTTGTGATCGATCCCTACGCCTGTCTGCTTACTTTACTTTTTGGATGTATAGGGCTTTCTCCTGTTGTTGCTCCTGCTGCTTTCTCTAAGGTTCAAAATTGATGTGTGAATGTCTTCTTGTGAATGTAGCTCTCTGATGGTGGTATGCTATTTCTTTTCTCTCTATTTGCAAAAAAAGTGAGGTGACTGCTGTGTCTCAGACTTTTTTACTCTGGGAGAGAAACGCAACTGGCGAAGGGGAAAAGGAATGTTTCAGTACCAGCACCACCATCATGATCATATTTTCTACATCCGAAAGCAGCAACGCAACAGCATCTTTCTACTGCGAAAAAGGAAGAAGAAGCTGGAGCTCTAGCCCATTGCCCCCCAGTCCACGTTCGTTCTTTCAGGGAAGCGTGTTGGTCGGAGAGAGAGACACCGATAGAAGAGGAGAGCCCTTTTTACTTCTTCTTCTTCCTGCTTCAATCAAGACTCACGTACGAACATCTTGAGCTTTTCTACTTAAAAACCATGGATATACATACATTCCGAGTGAACAGTATAAAATATTATTGCTATAAAAATATTTAATCACCTTTAGATCGGGAATGTGTCGAGAGCTAGAAAGAGAGCTTCATTTCAAAGCAAAAAAATAAAGTAATTGTTTGAGCCGTTGACTAATGATAAGAAAGAGTAGGGAGGAGGAGAAGAGTAATATATGTAAGAGCGCTGAGAATCTGTTGGGAATTTACAAAACTTATTTATTCACTTCATGTATGAACCTTCTTGTGGAATATGGCCCACTGTAACAACTTTTGTTTGATTTCTTTGAAGACTTTTCTAAAGTGGAACAATGGAATCGGAAGGGATAATGAGTGAGTCGACAACACCAAAAAGGGAAAGTCATTAGTGTGAGAAGCCAAGGAATGGAAATAATGGGAAGGAGATTAGTTCTCATTCAATGGTGACATACCGTCCCCCTAATATTTTCCTGTTGATATTTAAATGCAGTTTCCCTTTGTTTTCCACTTTCTTTCAAAAGTTTGAGAACTTACTGGATGGATTTTCAAAGTATATTGATTTAAAAGTGAGTAATTAGGTGAATGTGAAGTGGAGCAATTAGGCTCTATATTAGAAGAGTTTAGTGAACGCTTATGCAATGCGCACTTCATCTCATGGGAAAGTTTGTCGCAACTAGGCCGAAGTCAAATAAGTCGGATGCTTCCTTTTTTATCCTTCCCCTTGCTGGCTCATTTTACTGAGGAAACGTCGAATTTTGGGGGAACAATAGGTATGCTTGCCCGTGAGGCAAGTTTAACACAGTTTCTTTTTTGAGCTTCTAGGAAAGTATCCGATGCTAACTAAATTGCTTTATGTGATATACCTATATCTAGCCTAACTAGATCTAACTTATTTTCTCTCTTGGAGGTTTCCCTTGTCATCTCGTCTTTAACGCTTGTGGAATCAGCTTCAAATTTGGAATGTAGAGAGTGGAAATAAACAAGCAAAATCCAATAAATTTCTGGCCTATGGAACACCAAGAGAAAAGCGAGGAGCATCAGCAAGAGTTTCTGTCACAGATACTTTTGTTCAAAAGGAAATACCGCGGCAGTTTTCTGGAGAAACAGGGTTCAAGAGTGGTGCTGTTGGTGTTGATTCCGTAGGCAAATTAGTCATCATCCTCCATATACTACGTATCTCATTCTCTTTGAACCGGTTAAGTTGCTTTGTCTCATATCAACTTCATCTTCATCGAAACGGAAGTGAAGAGCTCCCAGCTCATTTGCAGATTTTTATCGGCAACATTCCTTCAACTAGTCTTCCCTTCAAACCGTAGTCATTATCTCACTCGTCACTAAAAGCAAGACATATTCTGTTTGTGGTAGCATTTGGTGGTGGGTTCACTACCAGCTTTAGACATTGTTGTGGTGGTGGTAGCAGTAGCTACGCTGCTACTGCTGCTGCTGCTGCTTCTCTTTTCCCTTTTGTTCCTCACCTACTTTCACTCCCCCCTGTTTCCCTACATTTCGCAGAACGTGGAGCTCATCATTGTTGCATTGTTCCATCATCATATTCTAATTCCGGCGACTTTGTTTGTGATTGTGGTCGCGGTAGAAGTGGTTGTACCGACCGTTGTAGTCTTTTCCTCTTGAGCGGTGGTACTATTGCTCTTGTCTTGTTTACCCATTCACAACAAGCGGACAGAAAAGCAACTTGTTCTTATCTTTGTATGCACAATACGATAAGTGGTGGTGGTGTTCCTAGAAGTAGTCACGATATCATCCCCTCCTCATCCTCCTCCTTCAATACACTAACAACAACACCGGATCACTTGAGTGACGGCGACGAAGAGAAAGCAAACATCAAAAGCACAACAGGAAAGTCTCTACAAAAATATTTTAGTCTTCAAGCTAATTTGACAAAGGATTACAGTCTAAGAAGTCGTAGTTGCCAACAGTCTTTCAAAAGAAGGAGTCTTCATGACCAGCGATTTTCCTTACTACTTGGCCCTGTTTGGACTTACGTTTTTCTTAACTGTGATTTGTTGCTGTGTCAAGGTAAGCTAATTGCCAGGCGTTTTCCTCGCCCACAATAAAGTAATCTACTTTCGTTTTGCACTTTGTTGATTGTTTCTCTCTTCTCTTTCTAGTTGATAGACATAATTGACCGACCAACACCGAGAGCTAATACTATGCCATCATGGAATTATGCCAACTATCTCCAGAATAGCCCTGTTGCTATTTTGAATCCACATCCAGACCCGTTTCTCCGTTACACAATGTTGGGCGAAAACCAAGGTAAGTTCAAGCTATTTATTTAGTAACACGTATACCTGGAAAAATACACGAGCCGACCCAGCCTCAAGTACAAGGCTCCTCTCTAGAAGAAAGAAGCTGTCAGAAAAAGGTGTAAAATCAGTAATGCCTTGTGCTGGTGGTTTTCCAGCAGGAAACTAAAGTGGAATCATTTATAATCCCATTTCGAACAAACTCGTGGTTTTTATTGGAACACGATTTGGGAGAATATAGTGTTAAAGTGTTAAACGAAAAAGATTTTTTCTATGGAGGATTTTTTTTACAACTTACTATGTTTAAGTATAACCATCTCTCGTCTCAGAAACACTCATCTTAATCAGATGACGATTTTTCTCTTTCAAAAGAAGGAGTGTGGGAGCTCAATATGAGCTGTTTTTTTCGCCGCCTACGGATAAATATTTTACTTTCTTTGCAAAGGAAAGCTGAAGTATTTTCAACACTAGAATCATAATATCATAACGTTTATATAATTTAGAATACTTGATTCTTTGGGCATTTTCCTACGAGCTACGATTAATTTGCGCAAGTTGGTAGAAAGGCATGCTCAACTTGGTCTTAAAATCGAAAAGCACAAAGTTTGAAATAAATTTAATTTTTCAATAAATAATTCAGAATCACTCCTGCTATTAGGTAGACAAACAAAATTTTGAAACTTTGACTTGAAGTAAACCTAAGCTTTTTGCACTTCTCGCAACAAAATAATGAATCGACTAAACTTTACAAAAAGTTTTTCATTGTTGAGCACTTTAAATTTAGAAACTTGCAAAACCCCTTTTCTCAATAACTTTTTTAGATTTTACTGGTAGGAAATAATAGGGATATTTTTAGAAAAGACGGATGTTGCGAAAAACACTTTCTTTATTTTCCTATCATTATCAGCAAGTGTAAGAAATAAATGATTATTTGTTATTCAGTTTTTGTCACTTTCATAAAATAGGACAAAGCAAAGGCTTATACAAAGGCTACAAAAAGAGAAAGTTTCTCTCTCCAAAAAGTGAAACAAGTCTCCAGGTGCATTACAAAATAACTTTTTTTCTAATAAGGGTCACATATAAAAGTATCATTTGAAAGTCAGAAGAATATGAGGAAAATTGAGAGCAGCACATTCTTATACTTACCTTTCCTCCTCATCGTAACACTCTGCGTGAAACTCTCTGCCATGTGAAAAAAAATCCTGCATGAGGAGCCTTGCTTTTCATTTTTCCAAGCAAC
>JAANSQ010000567.1:0-22013 GCA_036850885.1 Lepidocyrtinus dapeste
GTGGTTTTAATTGAAGTAATAATTATGCTATTCATAACGGAAGAAAGATAGCATAAGGTTTATTTAATATCATTGTATTTTGCAAGTATTTTTTTGTGAACTAATGACTCAGCTCATAGATGTGCAATCTAAATCTCATTTCCTTGATTTCACCTGTGAAATTAATGGATTAATTTGAATTATTCTATTGGTCGTAAATGTTTTAATGACTTGATGTTATGACACTTTGGCGGAAGAGTGGCTAGTAAAAATGTTCTACATCGTTTATTGCAAAGTCCAGAGTAGAGCTTAAAACATATTGACAGGAAGTTTTTACTAAATTTGCTTGACTTTAAATGACAAACGTGTTAGAACCAGAAATATTCAAGTGATACAGCACAGTATTTTACAAGTTATTAGATTGCCCCATAACTCGTGCAGGTTGCAGTGTGAAAGAGTGTAATAAAAAGTTCATAATATAGGAGGACAATTTTTTGATGCACGGTCCGGACAAAGATAAAACTATTTTGTAAGTTCCCTTGAATGTTATAGCTGTTAAAAATAAGTTCAATTTAACTCTCATTTACGTATTTGTTTTCTGTATTAAATGTATTAAAAGCTCACAGTTTCGCATCAATGTTTTTTTTGTTTCTTCATTCTCCAGTGTAAAAGAGTCATCCTTTTTGTTACATGACAACGAGGGAGTCCTAATAGTCCTATCCTAAAGTAATGGAACAGCTGCAGCTGGTGAAGAATATAAAAATGAGTGAACACGAATGTTCACGCATAAATCCACATGTATTACAATGATATTTTTATGAGTCATCAACTTGCACTTCTCGTTTATATGTAAGCCCCAATGAGTCTTAAGTTGTTTCCTCTAATTAAATTTTTGCTGTAATATATTAAACACTTTATGTCTACTCCTTGGACAAAGACAATTCAGCACTTTTACTTGGTTATCACATAGGGATTCGGGAATCAAATTATTTAATCGAATATTTATAGGGTTAGAAATTCTAAGAGAGCAAAGTCAAAGGCGAATATAATGTTTCCCCACATAAATGTTAATGTAACGTAGATGTTTGGCCAAGTTGTTGTGTTGTGGATTAGTGGCATACTGGAAAGGGGAACGATTATATCATACGAAAGGTCAGTCTTTATGCATAAGTTACTTACGTGACAATATTTATTATCACCATTCGGACATCATCCACTGCACTCTGTAAACGACTTTATTAATTGAGACCATCCTTTGCTCTTGAATTTACAATATTATAATGGATTCTCTACTAGAATATCAAAGTTCGAGTTCAATGTACATTTTAAAACTGGCTTTGTTACGGTTTCTATCAATTAACTTAAAGCAAGTGTTCGCAGGTGTCAGATAAAAAAATAATAACTTGAGTGCATTATATTTGCGTATTTGTAGTATGTCAGATATATTTGTATCTAATGGGAGTACAAGTAGGCAGTTAGCAGTTTTTTGTTATGGTAAAAAAATGTAAAGTTGCTTTGTAAGCCAAAACTTACTATCTGTTATTTTTAAAAGGAGTGCGTCATACTGATTGTTTGCAGTTACTAGTTTTTTTGTGGAAGGCTGTCACTCTAAACGGAAGCAAATTCATTATACCTTCACTTAACGAGCTCCATCTCTAAGATTAACAAATGCATGACCATGTCGTCCAAGGTAGCAAGATCTTGCTCAAAATCTTCCCCTCGGGACCCTAGTGACTTTGAAGATAATGAAGAATCGCTCTCTCCTTCATCTGACAGGTTAGCAAATTTATGTCTTTTATTCTTGTCTTTTAAATTTATCACTGTCGATTCTCAACAGATTTCAGATAAGAAAAGATTATATAAACTATACTCGCATGTTTTTCTCAGGGGTGCTAAGAACGGAGGAACGGGGAAACCAACTGTAGATCCCAAAATATGCGGTGTTTGTGGGGACAAAGCGTTAGGGAATAATTTCAATGCAATAACTTGTGAATCGTGTAAAGCTTTTTTCCGGCGAAATGCTTTGCGCACAAAGGAATTTGTATGCCCTTTTAGCAATAGCTGTAAAGTTGATGCAATAACTCGCCGTTTTTGCCAGCGGTGTAGACTCAAAAAGTGCTTCGATATCGGGATGAAGAAAGAATGGATCATGACGGATGATGAGAAGAAACTGAAAAAACAAAAAATTGAACAAAATCGGTTGAAGCGATGCAGCCTCGAGAACTCCACTGGAGTTCGGGAGGACGTGGATATTCCGCTAGCTAAAGTTCAGCGCTCAGTAGATTCCATTACACCTTTAGAGGAGGAAGAACTAGGAAGTGAAGAGAATCTAGGTCTCTCCAAGGTTCCAAAGCAACCTATGGGGTTACACAATCCCAATGAAAAATTTGTTCGAACTAAGCGAACTAGAGAAAATCGACCCAATGTCATAGCGATGGCAGTCAGCATGGATTCGCCTAATGGACTGCCAGCTGTACCTGTTCCGGCTCAGGATGACATTGGATTACCTGACCCGCCCCAACCACAACATCCACCATTACTTGAGCAACAGTTACATCTACCGGAAACCACAATAATCAAAATGGCGCCTTCTGTTATCACACAGGTTATAGAAGGAGACTCATCCTCCAATTCATCTGTAACGTCTTCCCCTCCGCTTCTCAATCACCCGCCAAACAAGAGGCAAAAACTTTTCGGTGAAGAAGACGTCGCTGACGTTCACGAACCTACTAATCAGACCCCTTTGCTTTCCTCACTTATCCGACCTGGGTATTCAGAGTCGTCACCGGATCAATCGAACTCTCCACCAGCACCGTCGACAACATCTGCAGAAGTGAAGGGTGATAATGATACTGGTGGTGTCATTGTCAGGCATGAAGACCCACCTACTTTTTCTCATGGCATTAACCAAACAATTACGAATGTTGGCTTGGTACTTTCACACAGTCCTCCAATCGAGGGGTATCACGATAATAGTCACCCCTCCAACGGACATCACAACGGTCATCAACAACATCTTCCCCTTGCTCATCACAATATGCATGAGCTATCCACCAGCTATGAACAAAATGGTAGTATGCACCGTTATCTTGGTGATGAGACTGGAAGCCACAATTTTCCTATAGAGATGGAGCAAAGAAAACAGAGTTACCTCGAGTCCCATATTAACGATCAGATTCCTTCTCCAAGCCATCGCGAGGATATAGAAAGTGAAATGATAACATTACCAACCAACACCATGGATTCAATACTGAGCGTGGCGATCGCCGCTGAATTTAATTCTTTTGGGATGCTCGGGACTAATTCCTCTCGTGAATTGAATAAAGCAGAGCAAGCTAAGCTTAATGAATTACTTCTTGCTAGCCAAGCGCTTCACGCTCCCGTTGATGCAGAAAGACCAATTAAAGTTTCTGTAAGTATTTTTGTCGAATTTCCGCTAAATCTTGAATGATCTTTTGCTTTGACCTTTTGTTTGAATTGTTCTTCAAAATTTTTAGGAGTCTTCGGATCCTTCCTTGCTTAATGTGATAAACCTTACAGAGATTGCCATTCGACGACTGATTAAAATGTCAAAAAAGATCTCAGGGTTCAAGAATATGTGCCAAGAGGACCAAATTGCTTTGCTTAAGGGAGGAAGCACAGAAATGATGATATTACGCAGCGCTGTGACATACGACCCTTTAAAGGACTCTTGGGAAATTCCTCACAGCAATCCGGGTCACTACAATATCCAGCTTGGTGTTTTGAAAGAAGCCAGAGGAAACTTATACGAAGAGCATCAAAGATTCGTCAAATCCTTTCGGGCAGAGTGGAGGAAGGATGAGAATATCATGATTATCCTATGTGCAATAACTTTGTTCACCCCTGAAAGACTAAATGTCATACATAAGGACGTAGTAAAGCTGGAGCAAGACTCGTACTATTACCTCCTGAAAAGGTTACTCTAAAAAAATGACATGTTTCTAGTGCTAATCCTGTAAAAGAGTAAATCTTTTCGAAAACATAAATCAAATTTATTTATTACTTTCAGATATCTAGAATCCATTTTGAATGGATGTGAAGCAAAATCTACGTACTTGAAACTTATACGAAAAATCGCTGAGCTCCGAGCACTCAACTCAAGTCACGTGCGCGTTTTTCTCGAAATGAACCCCAAAGAAGTTGAGCCTTTATTAATTGAGATTTTCGATTTGAAATAGCTTTAATCTCCAAAAAGACGAAACCTCGCTATGCAAAAAAGAGATTTACCGGCTTGTTAATACTGGGAAACTATACAATACAATATGCGTAATCATTTTATCTTTTTCTCTTCAAATTAATGTAACGTTTTACACTGTCCAAGTCATGTATTCACGCCGACAGAAACGATTCCAAAGATTATCTTGTGTTACTCGATATGCTAATAATAAATGCTAACATTTTACAATAATATGAATCAACCATGATTCACCACGATGAACGTGTTGTTTATGTTACTCTCTCCACAAGCTCAGGTCCACCCGAGGAATTGATGGACTTCCACATGGGAGCATGGGGTTACTAAAAGAGCAAACATTATCAATAAGCATTGAGTTAATCATAAAAATAGGGGGGAAGTTCACATTCTTACAATCCGTTGTGAGGAAGATAGAAAGCTAAAGGCTGTACGGATCGAATTTCATCGCTGTTGTCACAGAGTATTCTTGCCATACTGGCTTCTCTGATGGTGTGGAGTTGCTCTGTTTAGATGCGGCCAGAAAATTAGGAGGCTTGAATGAATATAACGGAACATATACTAACGTAGTCAATTTAATATGATTATTGTCAAATACCTCGTGAAAATGAATGTGAAAAACCTCCATGGTCGTAAAAATATCTATCACCTTTCTTCGCCCGAACAAACTGATCACCAATAATGCATGCAAAGGTGGGGCCAACTAACGCACCTTGTTCTGGAGTTTCATGTATTCCCCCAATGAAAAGATCAATGTCATCAACGTCTTGATAAATCTGTTGAAGGCCGCCAACCTTTCTGGGATGAATTACTGGAGAGAGGTCTGAAAAGTCTCGAGCTTTACCAATGCGGCATAAATCCCTATACTCGTTGTAACTTGGAAGTCCATGATCCCTTCCACGCTGAATATTCAAAGCGATCAAATCCATCCCAGCTTGCCCCGATGTTTGAAAGAGATGGTCACGAAGTTCGGTTGTAACAAAATTATCGAAACGTTGAATGGGCTGTGTAAGCAAACCTTTATTTAGCAGATCGATTACTCCAGGTTCACGAAGAAGGTGAGGGTTATTGAAGAAATCGCGGAGTACAAGCCGCCCCACTGTGTTGCCCGAACCAGTTTCCAAGCTGTTACAAGATGTCATATATAGACTTATGCTCTAATAAACTGTTATTCGGTTATTTTTTAAATACTTACTTGAAGGTTCCTTGAACCAGAGTATGTCCCATTCTGAATGCTGCAGTAGTGAAAGCATTAGAAACACTTCCATCTACATTGGCTTCATACCCATTGTAGTAGCCTTCGTATAATGGAAGAATTCCAAATGTTTCCATATACCGGCGACCAATTATAATTGGGAGCCATTCGTTGTAAGTAATATGTTGATATTCAGCGACTACAATACGCCTTGACTCTTGGAAAATGAGTTCGTCGTCCCAGTGCGGATTCAAATGATGAAGTTCTGTAGCTACACGGTTATGCTCACGAAGAAATATTGTATGAATTGAGGTTAGGCCAATCTGATAAAAGAAAGACACGGCTGAATGAGTATAATTTAGTTCCTTATAATGCAACTCCGATTCAAGTATATATGCAGATTTTGCGAAACTTTTGAGTTTTTTGAAACTGAATTACGAAAGAGTTATATTTAATCTATTTGATGAGTTTCCTAAGAAAACCAAATTCCAGTCAATGGGCCAGTAAATTGACGGTTATTGGATGCACATATATATAAATGGTAACGCAGGATATGTGTATGCTTAAACTTTGTCAAATGATGAGAGTATACACGTACACGAACATTTGAAAACGCTTTTTGGGTACACACATTTTCAAATCTGTGTGTTAGAAAGGGAGAGATAGGAATGAGCCACTTTAAAACTTGAAAACCAAAGTATACAAACTTACATTATGCCTTGCCTATTAAATATATAAAGGATCATCCCAATAACCGTCAATTTACTGGCTCATTGACTGGAATTTGATTTCCTTAGCAAACTCAACAAACAGATTAAAATATCGGTCGATCATAATTCAGTTTGATTGAACAAAAATTCAAAGTTCCGCAAAGTTTATATTTAAATCGGAGTTGCATTGTTAGTGGCAAAGTAAATGCCCACGCACACAATGAATTTTCACTTTTTTAGAGTTAAAATTCAGTTTGCTAATGAATGAGTATATTGTTTGACTTTTAAAGGTGAAAATTGGCGTTCGAATCTAACGATACCTGCTCGTTCACACGTTTATCTCCGGCCAGAAAGCAGTGTAACCCATTTCCTGCTCCAGATCCTGTGGAACAGCCATCCTCATCATTAAGATCTTGCGGGAGTAAATCTTGTCTTCCATTTGCGTCTCTGGTTACTTTCAAAAGACCTCTTGAAAATGAACGAAGGGACTCAGCTTGTTCATCATTATTTCCATAAATCTGTGAACCGTCTAGCCAATGGGTTAGTTGATTGAGCTAGAAGCAGGCAAGAACGTTACTTGAATGCACACATTTAGAAGAAAAGTATATGTATAATTTTGAAGAAGTAAAAAAAACGCATACTTGATCGGCATGGCCAAATGTACAGTCAATTCGGGGCGCAATCATTGACCTCGCAAAGTTCATACAATCTCCAGTTAAAATTGGGTCTCCAGGGGGAATACTGATAGGAAAGCAAGCCGGATGTACAAGACTTTCGTCAATATCGTCATTTCCACCACTTCCACAACATTGAATGCCAGAATTATCAGCAAATCTAAAAATTGGTACATGGGCCAAATCATGATCCAGAAATTGGCCAAACTGCATTACTAAATGGGAATAGCGGGTGTCAGGCTGGTTGAAGTCTGGAACGAGAGACCTTGACACAAAACGCGCACTTGGAAGTGGTGTTCCATCTCTTCGTACTCTGGGAGACCATATTCCATCGGCGTAATCCGGAGGAAGAAGTCGGAGCAAAGTAGTAGAACTTTGTCCCAACCTAGGGGAACTGGGATTGTTACATGTGCCATCGAACGTACGATATTTCGATCCCAAGTTGCAATGCGGTATAGCAGGGCAAGTTTTCTCAAAAACCGTCCCACCAAAATCATAACCTTGGAGCCCAAGACCAGCTTCTAATGGTGTAAGGAAGTACCTGTGCAGATTTCGTCAATGAGCCATTCCAAAAATATTTGTACCTCCATTCACGTCAACTGCTAACTACAGATACATTCATTAAAAACTCACGTTTCTCTAATGTAGTTTGAAGCCTTTGTAGCTAGAAAGGCCTCCTTTGTGGTACGAATTGCTTGCGGAGATGTCTGCAAATTTTAGAAGGAGGCAAGAGATAAAGAAGCATGAATCGTCACTCTTCCTCCTTGCATTTTTACGCTTGAATAGTTTTGCTTATTTTTATGCAGGAAAAGATGTAAAAAATGCAAAACCTGCAGTTTTATTAGCGAGCGTTAATAATTCGTCCTCTACTGGTTAAAAGAAATGAGTTAAATGACAAAGGCCAACAGCCTGGAAAATTCAACGTATTTTCCACTCAATATGCAAATAGTCTCTACCTCTTTATCCCATCATCATCGTTATCATCAACGTCAGTAAAACCATGGAGAATTTCTGTCGTCACAGTTTAAATCCTTTGTTCATCTCTGTAATTTCTTTGTTCATAGCGATCATGTAATTACCTGGAAGAACTGTAAATGCCCAAATGCTGGAGTACCCTTTTGAACGATGATATTGAGTTCAAGTAGTCGGTCTTCAATTTGCTCGTATTTTTCCTTATATTCATAACCCTTCTTTGCAGCAGCTGCCAATAAACTTTGGCTGATATCTGGAGTAGACACTTTGTTAGTGTCGTATGGAGAAAAATGTTTTCCTGCTGATGTTTTTCCATCACCATCGGGATATCTGGAGTCACAGCACATGCCCTTTAAGTTCTGTTGTTTAGTGATAAGACAGCAACGATCTTTTGCTCGGTAATAAGTATATTGATGAGATGCACAGTGAATAAAACTTTGACACTTGTCACTGCTATCGCATGTGACAATTAAGAGAGCAGTTTCAGGTACTATTACTCCATTCCCTTTGCCGACATTTACTCCAGCACCAGCAGTTGCTGTAACCCCCTTAGAAAAATCCTTAGAAGGTGGAACATATGCCAACGGACCTCCTCCACCATACTTGTTTATTGAGGGATTATAATGCTTATTTCCAGCTTTAGGACTCCAACCCTGACCGCGGTAGCCATTTCCGGAATTAGCCCATCCTCCGCCGTTCGCAAAGGCGAATGATGATGCTGCGTTTTTAAAAGAAACGTTACAATTTTGTTTTTCAATTCAGTTTGATATTATGTAAAAAATTCATTAATCGAGAAGGTTTAAAATTCCAAACTCGGCGGATAGTCGATTAGACCATTTGTATGAAAAAGCCATACTTCTAACCTCCTGAACCATATCCACGCCCATCACGACGTCCGTGAGGATAGTAACGACGGTAGTTTCTTGACGGAACGTGCTCGTCTTCAGTTTCAACTAAACGAGCAAACGTTTGGTGATATCTAGGCTTTGCAGTGATTGACAAGTTTCCATAGTCAAGTCCACCTTCTGAAGGAGTCACAAAATCAACTTTATCCAGTTCCGTATCTTTATTCTCCAGTTTAAACACATTTTTATCTTTCGTTCTGTATGCAAACACAGTTTGAAAACCTCCTAGGCTACACATAACAAATAACAACCTGAATGATAAGTTCCCATGCATTGTTTAGAAATCTGAGGAAGTCAAAACCAAAAAATTAAAACGATGTGTGAGAGCCAACGCTTTTCGTGGTACTGCGTAAGTTCCAGATATGCGATGCCAGTTTAGTTCAATCCTTTTTTCATTACATGGAAATTTCAGCCAATTCGTGACGCATGTGTCAAATACATAAATAACTGCCTGTTTGAAATGAATCGAATGATATGGAAAAAATCATTCAAGCTCAATCAACCATAAAAAACAAAAAAGTGCAAAGACGCGAAGGAAGTTTATGCTTAAGGGGAATCCAGGTAACCATTTGAATTTGTTAGAGTAAAACGACGTCATCTCCCCAAAATAGCTGTTTTTTGCAATCATTTGCTTCTCAGTTAAAAACAAAAGCTCCCATCAAAAAATCAATGCATGAAATTGTATATTAAATCTTACCAAATGTTTCTAGGTAAAAATTATAGCTAATAGGTCAGTCATTAGAGGCAGTTTTTAATTTTAACACTGTGGCAAACACAAAAATTTAAATTGCTTCAACTCGATAACGATTGAACTTTTAGATATAACTTTTGGTATGATTTAATTTACAATTTCATGCATTGATTTTTTGATGGGATCTTCTGTTTTTAACTGAGAAGCAAATAAATGCAAAAACAGTTATTTTGGTTCAGGAGAACGTGTTTTTACTCTAACAAATTCAAATGATTAAATAGAAACACTTTAAAATGATCAGAAGTATAACAAGCCAGTAAAGGAAACTCATTCGACGTTTAAGTTTATCTCATATCTTTACTAAACATTGAAAAAATACACGATTATAGTTTCATAGTTTATAAACTTTAAATTTTTAGACTATGTAGGATACAACTAGGGTACCATTCACAAATTAGGTCACGCTGGCTAAGCATTATAAGATAGGGCAAAATCCTATGTCGTAATGCTTACGCGGCGTTACGTAAATTATGAATAGTGCACTGTTACTGACATCAATACATGGATTGTTCGTTTTGTAGAATAACCAGCGATGAATTTCTTGATACATAATAAACATACATATTGATAACTTCACGCGACTTATCGGTTCTGGTAAAAATTCGACGTTAATTAGCAAAACCTTACAGACTTGCACTATGGACTATTTCCTACGTGTTTAAAATCTGCATCATTCACATTAACCATTCTTGGAACCGGGAGAATTGTAATAATATTTAGATAAACCTGCTTAATTTACATCAAGTAGCAATAAATTACGCAGTAGTTAAACTGAAGATTGCCAGAAGTGGCGATTTAAATTTATAAATAAAGTAAAAGTGCCGTTAAACGCTTAAAGTATACGTAACTCTGATAACGTTTGACATTAGATAAATGATATCACATCACACATAACTCAACTGATCTCTCATCAGCGGTTACGACATGCTTGATTTTTTCGATACATAGATCTGTATATTTTCTAGATTTACTTAATGTAACTTAACTAACAGCTAGACTAAACATTCTAAAGACATACAGAGAGAGAGAGAGAGAGAGAGAGAGAGAGATTACTTCTTGCAGCTGGGCGATTCTTTTTGAGATTTAGAGCTGGTCCCAGCAGGGGAGCCGTTAGAAGTGGCTTCTTTAGATGAGCATGGCGGCGGGACGGCAGGTGGTGACTGATTAATGGAAGGTACCGAGGTAGACATTGGCGATCCAGTTGGGGAGTTAAAACGACTTAAAAACGCAGCCCGTTGTGCCCGGACAAATTCTTGAGATGTGGTTGCCAGACTCAACTGAATGCCGCGCTCCAAAATCGCAGCCTCATCCATATCTGCGGCTGATCCAAGTCGATGACCAACGCTTTCATCTAGGAAGTGTCCGTCTTCAGTTTGCCGCAGATTAGCAAAAATCTCATCAGCTTCCGAATACGGAAGTTCGCCAAACACAATGAATAGTCTTCCAACTGAAAAAATTAAGTATTCATTATTGCTTCAGTTAATTAGCAAACAAAAACGCACATAATAAGCTTACACACACGTACCGTTTCCGTTGGTCTGGAGAGTGGATAATAGCATGTTAAAATACGTGTCAGTGAGAAGCTCTGGGGCGTTCAACGTGGAGTTAAGGTTAACCCACTGGGTTCCGAAGCGCCGCATGGAGAACCAGTGGTCCTCCATGTGACAAATGAAGAGGCGCTCTTCACTGTAACGCATAAAGTGATATTTTCTCATATAGCATGTTTTATCATACGCACAAAAGATTAAAATTAAGTATATTTATAAGTGTATAGATATAAGTATGCATCTTACGTGGGATCTGCCCTCGCTTTGGCGGCACGAGGGTCATCGGACTTGAATGGAACAAGCTCAAGATTCATATTCTTGAGCGCTTCCGAGAGCACCTGCACACTGAAGTATCCAGAGTCATCAAAATTAGATGACGGTCTCTATAGAATGAACAGAAGTCTGTAATTTTAACAAATCAAATTATGTATCAAAAAAGTTGCAAGTCATTGAAACGACCCTTACAGCAATAAATTCTTTGTATTCCTTTGTATTTGTTCCACTCTCTGCCATAGTTTGACGTTCACGCTCGTCTAACTGACGGGCGATCTCGGACAAGTCCACCGCACTAAACATCGATGCCTGCAAAGCATTGTTAAGACAATGCTGTCCGCACAAAGCACCATCCTGCTGTAAAATTAAACAATAATCATAATTTAATAAATGAACAAGTAAATGTAACAATCAATGGTTAATATTTAAAATATTTTATGTCAAAACTAACCTTCTCAAAAAATATTTTGGATTTGGCCTTATCCAGCACTGACTTTGAGTGTGCCATTCTAAGTTACCTATATTGTAGTTGTAGAATTAAAAATGATTTATAAAAATGACTGAACCGTCGGCAGAGATAGAAAAGCTGATTTATTAATAAACCAGAAACAAATTATGAATTGAAAGTATTAGTTTATTAGGCTTGACAACTTAAAATTCTGTTATTGACTTAAGCACTTACTAATACTCAAGTGAGTCTATAAATCGACTATACAGTAATATATAAGACCTAACAAAAACTTACTTCGTCGTAACTAATTAATCAGTAAAATTGATGATTTCGAAAACAACATCCATAAAACAGTTATGGAATTTTTTGGCACAGGTGACGAGTCGTCACCGTCAATTTTGCTGTTTAAACAAAAATTTAGTAAATTTAACCGCATTACCAACTTCCACTTTGATAGCTGCACGACCAACACCGACAGCTGCAAAAGAGAAATGAGCATTAAAGCTGTGTAAAAATCTATGATTCCATTTCTCTTTAAAGAGAAGTATCACAGCAGTAGTAAAAGGTTGTGAATAGTAATGCTAGAGACAATACGTGTGTACAAATAGTGCATACCGGCGCCAGTGGTGGAGTATTCTTTATGTTATTCAAAAATCATGCGTTATCCTTTTCACATTCACATTATTCGCGAGAACAAAAAAGAGTTTTACATATATTGTGTTATGAGGTTTGTATTTCGCTTTTCCAGAACGATAGAGTGAGTCAGTGAGTGTGTAAATGTAAATATAGTATAAGGTATATTTAAAATATGTATACACACATCCTAATTTCCGAACCACTCCATCACTGGATACATGTATCTGGTAAGCGGTAATACATAATAAGTATTACATTCTACAATTACAATATATACAGTTACGACCCGCCTATTGCAGCAAATCGTGATGGGCTGATGCGAAACCCGACTGGGATGGAGTGCCAAAGCCAGTTTTCTGGCCCGAAGAAGTAATTTCTACTTTGCATTGTTCGCAAAATCTAAATCTTTAACCAGACAAATAATAATTTTGATACTTTGTTGTTCGCACGAATATGACGGACCTAATTAATTGCTTTAAATTGAAAGTAAAGAGCAAATTACCGAGTAGATTATGGTGGAAATTAGTCCAAACCTGACCTAACCAGCAAATTTTAAACGACAAAGAAAAACTCTATGAATCGAAACAAATATTTTCAGTTTTATGACGGACCCCCATGGATTGAATATGATTAAGTTTGCTTTAGCTTTGCTTTTTAATTCGGTATGAATGCCTTAAATAAGATTAAAAGGATTAATCCATTATTGTGCGGCCTATTAAGCTAAGCTGACTAGCAACATATAATGAAACAAAAAGACAAAAAAGCATACAAGAGAAAAGATTGCATCGACTTTCACTTTACCTTGATTCTAATGACTTTTGACCTAAACTGGCCACAAATTCATATATAAGTATATACATATATGCACGAGTGCGGAGTTCAGATGAACAGTTTTCAGCTTTGCTTTCTTTAAAACCATATGCTCTAATTTCCACAATTTTTACATAAATCATATTAAGGCGTTTTACTCACCCTTCCCAAGAAAGCTTTGGACAAGTAGTGTAGTATATACGATAATAAGATAAAATATTCTCCGACAAGTTCTTACCGCAGGCTCAAGTTTCCTATTTATTATGGAGTCTAACTTTACCCCTATACAACAAATGCCTATGTATATGACCCCTATACGTTACGCTTTACGCATAGTGCTACGCATACATCCCTTCCATTATAACGTTTTAAGCAAGTGTTCACAAATTCGCTACTGCTGCAGCTACTAACTAATACTCTTTAGTTCTTTTCTTTTAGTGAGCCGACTACTCGAACAACATCTGAATGTTTCGTTATACACCCTAGCTAGTATGCTGCATTATCATATTTTTAATAATCCTCACCTGCTTATTCCTTAATGTTCATAAAGTTAAAATGTGTTTCTCAATGTAAAATTATTATCCTTGTCAAGCGTTTCAATCTATCAATTATTTATTATTTGCTTTCCCAACATGTGCTCACTTCGTCAACAGTTTCAAGTCAACACGCATTCAACTCTGTGCTGTTCTACTGAAAAATCTGAGTTACAGTTCCCATCTTGACGTTAGAAAATTTTTAATACCATAATTTTGTTAATCCTGTACCTGCAACGACATTTGGCGAAAGGAAAAAAAATTTAACAGTAGTAGTTTCTTATTCCGGTTCAATGTAGACAAAACGATCGCGATTGCTTCGCTATTCCTTCCTATGAAAAGAATCTAGTCGTGCGGGAACGCAAGATCTTAAAAGGTTATTGAATGAGGAACCGTTCGTGTGCATTAGTCGTAGTACCCTTACACCTTGATCTTATTTGTGGTTCTATAAATTTCCTCAGTGTACAAATTGGTAAGTAATATCTTCATCATTATTCATTGTCATCCAAAAAGTGACTAATAATCATAAATAATGTAATAAAACTCATTGGGGGGATAAACATCTGGTGACTCAAATATTTGCTTTGGTGGTAACCACTTCACTCTGGCAATGAGATCAGATCGTATAGACAGGATAAAGCTGTAGTGACACTAAAAAATACTACAATAAATCAAGTTTTTATTTGTAAATAATGCTGTTTAGGTAGGGTTGGAATAGTTAAGTCAGGTTTTAGGGATTTGCAAAACCAGAATCTCAAGAAACATCATTTTACTTTTAGAGGTCACCACAGCTTAATCCTGACCAAAATTCTTGAAATTGTTCATCCTTCAAAGATTTAGTTGTAACAACACTATAAGTTTATTATTTGTCAAAAAAGTGATTGGAGTATTTTTTTTTTTGGATTTACCCAATTAACTGTAGTTTCGGTGGATGAAAAAAACTTCTTGGCCAGTGAATTCTTTTGTTTTACTTCTTTCCTGACGTAACTTCTGTCAACAATCGTCCAAATGTACACTGCTGAAAAGCAATAAATCAATGTCTTTGATTTGTAAGTTTTCCAATATCCTTATAATCAATTGATTCAATCAGCTGTATTTATTTAAGCGATCGGCTACTACTCATTTTTTTTATCCAGGGTTGCCAAAACATAATTCTTGTGTCGATTATTCGAGCGTTGAGGCGTTTGATTTTTGTATTAACTGTTTAAAACAAAACTTGTAAATCATGAGCTCCAGCAGTAGTGAGAGTTCACCAAGTCTTGCCAGAAGGCGGTGGGGATTACTTCAGCAAGCAATTCTCAACAAAACTATTCCAGAGCCGTACGAGAATCCAGCATCTAAACGAGTTTTCCAGAGATACTCGGATCTTGTAGAGTGGACTTACGAAATATCAAAGTCCGTTATGCATGTTCATGTCTACATTCCATTTGCTGAGACCGCCGTTTCTCTGTATCAGAAATACAAGTCTGAGAATGACGAGATAAAGAATGCGAAGCAAGTGAGTGCAAGCACTTATTTGGATGGACGTACTACTGTTTACTCCATTCATATTCATCGGAGTAAGGTCATCGTTCCAGTTACTCTCAAAAACTTTCAAGGATATGATCAAACTGGACGCATCTGTATTTGGCCATCTGAGCAAATACTCAGCTACTGGTCACTCCAAAATCCGACCAAGTTCGATGGAAAGAAAGTGATTGAGATCGGGGGCGGCTTTCATTGCCTTGCAGGGCTTGCACTTGCCAAGTATTCCAAAGGTATGACGTTTCATGCTGACATTAGTTGACAATTGAATATTTAAAAAGCTATAATTTAATTAATTTATTATCTACATATTATATTTTACAGTCGTTAAGCAGGTGGTCTTGACTGATGGAGATCAAGAAAACATCGATGAGGTTAACATGAGCATTCAGCGAAATTGTATTTCGTCACAGATCTGCTACGCTACTACCCTTCGTTGGGGTGTTACAGGCATGAAGCCTGAGCTCAAATCAGCCTTTGATATAGTCATCGCTGCAGATGTCGTTTACGATAGCTCTTTCTTCACGGATCTGCTCGAGACTATTTCTTTGTTGCTCAAGCCTGGAGGAGATTTGATTCTTTTCAATCCAAAGCGGGATGGGATGCTTCAGCAGTTCTTGAAAATGGCTCAGGCAAACATCAACTTCTGTGAAGTGACCCTAACACCGTTCTACGATGTCGTTGTGGATCAGGTAACTAAGGATCTCATGAAAACTCATCATGCTTATAATAAGGAGTGGCACTATCCCATTCGTGTACATTTCAAGCGTGCTGGAACTCCACCAGATCAGGCAAACAATTAAAATGTTCATTTTTGGATACGAGATTTTGCTTTCAGAGTTTCTCAAATTTGAAAACCAAACAAAATAGAATATTTGTGGTGTAAACCTAGCTTGTTCAAAATTTAAAGGTGTGTCATATGAGGAAAGATGGTGCTGCCAGTTTTAAACAAAAGTAACTTAGTAGTTAGTACTTAGCCTGTAAAAACAAACTTCCTTCCTTAAGTATAAAATACGGCCTCATTCGTTTAAATCTTACAAGTAGGTGTACAATTTTTTATGCTTTCGATGAACTATACTCCTAAAGTTGTCTAGGAAAAAAATCCTAGTTATTTTGAATCGTTAAAAACTTAGAAATTGTTATAATAGTCAACAGCCTATACATCTTATACAGAAATAATCGTAAAAATGTTAAAAGAACTGAAACTCCTGCAAGTTTTCTAGTTCTTAAAAAATCTGCTCAGTTCTCATTGTGTATTATGCGTAGAGAGCAATTGTTTTAATAATGAAAGTTCTTCTTCCTCTACGCTGGTACTTTTCTCAAAATCATGAGTACTTTTCACAAAGCTTCTAAGGAGATGGAATAACAATCTTTCAAAAAAAAAAATGCAAAACAAAATGAATACGTTTTGAAAGACATGTAGTTTTAGTCCACTTTATGAGCGTAGTATTATTATGAATTCTTTCTATAATTTTTACTGTTCTGAATTGTTACTGATACGGCAAAATACACATGTTGTTCACTAAAAGCAAATAATGAATTATTTATTGCGTTGAGTTTGTACTAGTTACCAAGCATATATAGTAAGTAATGGTAAGATTGGTAATTATGTTCAAATGAAAATTCTTCTTGTTCAACGACTCGTCGTACAGCTACCTAGTGTCTCGTTCCATGGATCTGATTACTTATAAATGTATGAAAATTAACAAAGGCTTATTAGTTTTAAGTGAATACCAATATACGTAAATATACTGGCAATATTCTTGTTCTAATTGTTAAAACTATAACAAGACAAAACTTATGCTCACAACACAACTACAACTATTAATACTATTCAAAGGAAATTTGGTATTACTGCACTTAATCATCTACAGATTTATACTCTATAAACGTTTATGTATGGGGAAATTTGAGCAAATGTATTTATTATTTGTTGGAAAATTCGTTAATCGTTTTGTGTTTAACCCATATTTCCTAGTATTCATTTTGTCTCCAGTGGGAAACGCTGAAGTACTGAAACCGAATGTCATATATGAATCATTTATACAAAGTTTACATGCCAAACTTACACATTTTAGATTTAAATGTAGTAGATTTTCCTTTCGTGTATAATTATTTGAGACTGTCCTACATATTTTTGAGCAATATGCATTTTGCGCCAATTGCGGTTGTCTTTTGTGTCGTCATGTTATTAATGTAGGTAATTATTTATATAGGGATTCGTTTCAGGAGTTGTATTTATCGTGATCTCGTCAAAGTTTCAAGGTTTAAGTTAGTGTGGAAGGTAAAACATATATTTTTCTTGAGATTTGAGAATTGCCTTGTATGCATACTTTGGAACACGTGTTCACTATCTAAGTCTAATTTGCGGAATCGTTATACGAGTATGATGAGCCGTGAGTATTTTATTGTTATAAAACATTTGGTTTTGCGGTGGATGTATTAATGCAAATTTTTAAAACCACGCTTTATTGAAACAGTGGCGTGATTTTATAGATTATATACGTAATTTTCCAGTGCCTGAATCGTCAAGTAATTAATTAATTACTTCGGATCAAATCATGTTATGTTTTCGGTATGTCTAGACGAACTAGCTTGTTCTTGAAACAATTTTTCATTAAGTTTTACTCAGGTATATATAATTAAGCTATAGGTATTCTACTATTTTGCATAGTCAAATATTATCGATGATTTTTGAATATAATTATTTACATTAAAATTATTCTTAGTGCACTTCATAGATTTTCTTTCTCACTAACCTTTTAAACTAATTTATTACCTATTAACGTCTACTATTACATGCATGTTCATTCATTCAATACGTATTTACGTATACGAATAATTACAAAGCAATACGAAGTAAAACTAGTGTAAAACCGCAAATTGAAACAACTAACTCGACTAACAGCGAAAATATTTATACAATAGCTCCGCTAGTTGTAGATGACGGCATAGGTATCAACACGAAATTTTTTAAAAATTTATTTGCAAGCAACAGTATCATTTAGTCATCAAACCAGGTGAATCAGTTTAATAGTCAATCGTACCACAAAGTATGTGAAGCGAATGTAACGTCATTTTTAGCCTTTTACTAACGTCCGCTTTGTTTTTATAAGTTACCAAGGTATCCCTTCATATCATTAATTACTTAATATTCTGTACAGTCATTATATGAACTGATTTGTGGGGAACTGGAACTATTATTTTTAAAAAAAGGAAAGTTGATTTTCCCGCACTTTTTAAAGTAAGTATTTGCTTGCACAAGTAGTGTTATTTTAACAGGTGCTTTTAACTGCATGTCCCTTGGTTTATTTTAAACTTTCTGAAACAGTCACGACTCATTCTTTTATGCAATTATGTTGCCGTCAAGTGTCAAAATATTTCATGTGATGCGATTCTGAAATTCAATTGTGTTAATGATTCCAAAGAATTAGGATCGTTTAAAAAATTAGCATTTATTTGTTACGTACGAGGTTAATCGTCCTCTGGATTTTATTGTTGATCTGAGAAAGACTGTTGGTAATGATTAGTTTAGGTAGAAACAATTTGTTTAATCTTACAAGTTAGCAGTAAATCATTTTAAAAATGAAAGACTTATGTGACTGTTGGAGAATTGACCAGTTTAAATATGATGTCTTGGTTCATAATCGTGAAGATAAAATTTGGAAAAAGTGCTGCTTTAAAATATAAGATCTGACGATGATCTGATATTTGTTGGTAATTGGTTAAAAACAATTTTAACATCATACTAATGAAATTGATTGCATGTTCCTATTATAAGGATGAACAAATTCTATGCAGGAAATAAAAAATTCTCAAAATTTAATAAATTTGACTATTTATTTAATTTAAATAGCATCTTGATTTGGGAAAAACACGTAAAGTTGAAAGTATCACTAAAGGAATCATACATTTTCATCAAATTACTGCGAATTTATTCGGTTTTTTGTTTCTTAAATCTGTTCATGGTCTCATCATGTCCCATATATTACAATTATGTAACAAGAAAAATACCACACTCTTTAAACTTTTTTAAAATCATTTAATTTCTATCATTTTCTCAATTATATATTAGGAAATTATGTTATAATAGTGAATAGTATCAGTTTATAAGTGTTACATACAGTAAGATCTTTTCGCTCACAAACGGATTTTCTCCATCCAGATTATGTTTGGGGTTAAGTGATATTGATTTACTTTCCTATAGTTCAGTATTAAAACTAGCCAGTCCTGTAAATGTAATCCTCATATTGTGCCAACTCATGTTAAAATTTGTTTTAATTTAAACAACTAAGTTATGGGAGCAACAGAACTTATTTGTGACACAACCGATAGGTTCTCTACCCATTTTAATTCTACATTAATGACCCTATTAGCTAGTCGAAAGGTTTATGAATTAACTAAACTGAATTATGTTTATCGTATAAATTCTCACGTCACAAATATTCTCAAACATTTTTAGAATGGTAGACAGACATTATAACGAAGTTATGTTAAGTACTTGTATTCGCCGATTCCATAAATTGTTCCCATCTTGCAGTAAAAGTTCTCTTACTTAGCAATGATGGAGTTGACATAAACGTCCTAGTCTACGTTCGATTCAGTGTTTGGTATAGCACCGTTTGGAAGCTGGGATGGCAACATTACCGTTGTTGACCCTTCGGTTTGCGAGATTTCATCAGAGGTTTCACTGTCAACTGGTTGGCCACCTTCTGAACTTTCTACGCCCTGGTTTACTTCGTCTTCTTTTACGTTACCATCACCTGCTTGAATGATTGACTCGCCATCTTCGTTACCGTTCAGCGCATTGACATCTGAACCTGTTCTCTCCCAGTTTTCCTCTTCAGTTTTCATATCCTCTTTAACGGTAGGAGATAAAAGTGGCTCATCATTATCAACGTCATCTTCCTCTGCCGCTGGAGATGTTAAAGATGTATCTGAAGTAGCATGTATGTACGATTTTCATTCAAGAACATTTGTTGAATTTTTTAAATACAAAACAAGTAATCTCCAATTCCAAACCCCTTTAGTTTCTTTGACACTTATTTTGCGTAGCTCTCGGGTCTTTCCTTGATGATCAATTTCTAATGAGGATTTATTTTCCTATCATTGAAGTTGATGTAATAATAAATTTGTATTTGAATAAAAAAAATGCAAATGGCAGATACACGCAACGCCTATTCTTGGATTTTTTAAAATACTCTTTTCTGAACGAAAATCACTAACATATGTAAAATTTAGGATGGAAAAACTGCATGTAAAACAAAGAAAAATCTGTTTGCAATATTAGTAATAATAATCACCAAAAACAATATTCGTTACAATCTTGTTTGCCTAGTTTGCCATTTTTACAATTGGGAAACACACACTTGCATTTTTTTATCATCTTTAGCTAAAAATCGGTGAAAATTTTATCGGATTTTGGCGGCAAAATTTAAAAAGGGGGTTTTTATCAATACTCGAGAGTGGATAAAAGTTCAAATAATCGATTATTTTTACTGAATCAAATGTTTTTTAAGTTGAATGTCACACCATTTATGTTTAGAGTCTTTAAACCTCCCGGCTGAATTTGGTGGGATTATTATCAACAATGTTTTTTATCATAGAAAAATTTTAACCCTCTGCTAACAGTTATCCGTTTATAGGCTATGTTGATTATTATACAAGAAGATAAAAAACTCCTAACCATGAGTTTCCCTAATATTAATGAACACAAGTGTTGTTGTTGATACAGTTTTCAGGATAGTAAATTTTGACACGGAGTGACAAATTAAAATGTTTTGGGATGAATTAAAAATTAAGTTTTTAAAGTCAAACTTGCGTTAATGAAAGCTCTGGGAAAATTCGTTATTTTTCGTAATTCCTTCTTTATCATTACCTTTTTCATTCATTCCAGTAATATCAAGGCTGCTCATTCGACTGTGACGACCGTCCTGAAACGGGTCGAAATCGTCATCATCCGCTTGACCGTTGGCGTCGTTACTGCTGTCCTTATCATTATCCCCCTTACTTGATCTAATCCATGAAGTGACGGAAGAAGTTAGGACCTCTGGGAACAAACAAAAATTTTGATTCGCGATCTGTTTGATTCATACTTTTGTGGCATGCCAATCCCCAGAATGAACAACTGGCAGTAATAATTCACCTTTACAAATTAATCTGTATAATCTGGGGCACACTGAAAATTGATAAAATACCAGACACTGAGACTGAAGGCTGAATTTTATAATTCCGCATGTGTATTTACATTCGGAAAGTGTGTGTATTGTAACTTTATGACTAACAGCACTAGGTGCGTATGAGACAGTTTTAATGCTAAGAATTAAATAACGTTCAAAAATTTATTACTGGATAAGGATGGACATAATATTAAAGAAGTTAAAAATCCCTTATATTTTAAATTACGAATGAGGAATGATGAGAAACCAAAATACGACAAAGAGGAACATAGTACATTGCTCGAGTAAATTTATGTCGCTGTGTAAATCATTTTACAAAATAATTCCAGTTGTCTTTCTCTGACATGATTGACAATTGAGTGGGAGTGCAAATGCAAACATGTACCTATTCGAATAACGTAAAACAAATGAAATTAATGACGCAAATGAAAAAATCGTGCAATTATTTGAAGAACTTTGTTACGTTGGGATTTAACTCCTTCTTCAGAGAAGTTACTCATCCGTATTATTGAATATACCAATACCAAAAAGTAGCCCATAAAATGGGTATATTGAGGAAGTAATAATAACGTACTTTTCGAAATTTTCAAGTATACTCATTCAATTATTTTTCAGTTTTTATCAATAGGGACAAAGAATTAAATCCTTTCGCAAAATGAAT
>JAANSQ010000568.1:0-21964 GCA_036850885.1 Lepidocyrtinus dapeste
AATGCATACGCACACAGTGCCTCATTCATATTCGAAAATATCAAAGCTGATATGTAACCATAAGAAGTTGCATGTTCAAATTTGTGGAAGACATAAAGATTGTGACACGTGTTTGCATTTCTCTAAGATTCTAATCAATTTACCAAATGGAATTTAAGGAGAAAGGATGGGGTAGTTTGGGTACTCAAGGTAAAAAATCAATGTATGAATTTCGTATTTATAAGTTTTAATAAAGAGGAAGTTATATAAAGTCCCACTAAGAATCTAATTCATTGTCAAGTTTAGCAGGATATGAACACACAGAAAACTATAGGAAGCGACCTTGCAGTAATGCCTTTTCGCAATTTACATTCGCCTTGAAGTTACTTGGATACAGCGAAATCAGCAATTGAGCAACACTTTCAAGAACTGGAATCATGGGGATTTTTGCATCCTGTTTGAATTAATTGATGGGGAACAGGTGAATAACGATTTGCGCAGCATCCTTTGACGGATTTAAGGAAAAAGTTTCCAAAAATTTCTTTCAGGGTACATCCTTTAGCTGAAACAATTAGGAAAACTCTTCATAGAAATTAAATTTTTTATAGTTGAGCACGTGGATAACCTTTAAGTCTTAAGCAAACTTATAGGTAGATAAAATAAAATGTTTTTTTAAGGTTTGATATTTTATATTTTAACACTAAGATTTGAATAATTGAATTAGATAATGTAAATCTTAACTGGGATTATATACGACATGACGCAACATAACGTGAGCAGCGGCCTTGGACCATCTGGCCAAAAAGGCAAGATAGCCGATCTTGATTATTGTAATTTTTTTTGAATACGTCGATATTGATAAAGGATAAAGTTTTGATCTACTGGAAGATCTAATCATTTTTGGTTCGGCTACTACAGACATAACCTTCAATACATTTTCCAAGAAGAGGGATATTCAATCGAAATACCAAAAAATATTAAATTATGCGTCACATGGTCAGCACTTTGAGACGGACGTAGGCTAAGAGTTTTTTATCTGCTAGTGGATCCACTTGATTATTTTGAATTTTTATGATGCTCATAAAATATGCAATTACCTACTTACACAATCCATCAAACATTGAATTTAAAATGAGAATTAATTTTAATTGCGAATGGCTTGATCTTATCTAAGCTTATACCTGCAGGTACTTTTAAACTTTAGACAAACTAATACATCATTTATCAATTCTGATACACGCAAATCTTTATTCAACGTCCATGATTTAAAAATTTCCCAGACAAGGGATAATGTGTGCTGATAAAAATTTGCGGAAGCGAAAAAAATGCACATGTGTACATTTTCCTATTTTTAAGCTGAAATCATTAATGTCGTACTTCAATTTTTAAGAATTGAAACAAGTATGTTTAATGATTCTACCTTAGATTTTAATATTTTAATGTAATGCCGACAAGAAGGGGAAAAAAGGATGGAAATATCTGGACAAAGTCACCTTGTTAGGTTTTTCAGACGAATTTAGAAGTACAGTCCATTTTTTTGCAAAAGATTCCCTTCGTCATCAACCAGCCACTGGAAAGAATTCTTGGACTGTAATGGAATATTCTATATGATTTCCTGGTAACTACGCAAACTTCAAAGGTGCCCTACACGAAGGACATTAATCATATCACGCCCAATGTGTTAATAAAATATTAGATTATTTAAGTATGCAAACTTAACTTTAAGATTCCTGTTGTGTAAGCAGAAAGCACATGACATATTTCTCAGACACACGGCTGAAAATCACTTGCTTTTTTTAAATATCCCATCTGTTCCATCCATAAATAAATTGTAATGCAGGTGTCACGGTTTTTTGACTGATCTGACAAGTAATATGCTAATGTCTCAGCACCTAAAATTATCTTTACTGCGAAAGTGGCAATTTTTGAATATTTCGTTGTGCCATAGAAACTTCTTGATTGCTCTCAACCTACTAGAATTTCGAAGCAAGAAGCATTAGTTAAAAATGTTTTTCAGGACCTTATCAAAAAAGAGAAAACTGATGCTAAATATACTTTCGGTAATTTTCCATATGACACGTGATTCTCCAGCTGGTGTTGGTGGGTATAGCTATTTCAACACTTAATCGAAGAAATTAGGGTGACTTTCTCGGGAAAATGTCAATTCTTTCAACTTAACAACTTCCCATGTCGCAATCATGGTGCACATGTTGATGGAAACAAGTTGGAAAGATAAATCATATACTCTGTCATATCATCTTAGCTGAAATATCCACAAATGTATGCTTAGTTATATTAGATAATAATTTTATACACTTTATTTAACAAAAAACTAAAATAGATCAAATTGGATTAAGTCACATTGTTAAACATGATCCAAAGAGTGATTTCATCTTTCGCCCTTTTCCAAGCTTGTTTGTTCCTCCAAAAGGATATGAATCCAAGAATCATACATAAAATGTATGTCACGTACCATTCACTGAGGCTACAGGAAAAGGCAGCTGCGTGTGTGCATACCTACATACCTATTATATTTTAATGTACTTCAATTGGTAGTATTTAACAAGCAAATGAAAAAAAATGACTGTTACACTCCAACGTAACAGCAAAAGCACGTTCTTACAATTCAAATTCAACTTGGAGCCTGCAAGTGACTACGTTTCGAAACATGAAAGAGAAAATCGCTCCGCTTTTTCAGAAATTGTGTTGAAATCGCATTTGGCTAAGATTCGAAACATTGATAAGAAGATCAATCATGAATATGAATTTTAAAAAGAGCACCGGTATCACCGGTATTCAATAACACCAACGGACGTTGTACATTATATGGTATCGGTAGCGATTTGGTTGACAATTGATGTATTTCACTGAATGAGTCTACGTACTAGAATCAAGTTACATATGCTAGAAATTATACAGCTTTTAAATTTTGTGGTAGCCAAAGTCCAGAAAACTGTGCAGCTGCCATATATTTCTTTTTGCTATACGTGACAGTTTATAACAAATAATCTGATATTTTTCTCCACTTTTCCGAGAAGTAATCACGGACTGAAATCAATTCCCACACATATGGTTGACCATGTTAGGTGCGATTCGGCTCATTTGCGCACATGTTGCGTATTGCAAAACACGAGGTGCACATTATTTGTTTGTCCCATTCTGAATTACCTACAAACTATGCAATTTACAATTTGACAAATCCTTCTGACGTCATCGGCTTTTTGAGTAAGCGTTTTTAATATTCAAGTAGGAATTATTATTAAAGATCGAGTTGAGTCAGTGTAAATTTTAATTTTTGAACAATCGGATTTACATATATATGCTTTAATTGAAATATTTAAATATTATGATTCCAAGAAGTCTCCGATAATTCATAAAGATTTATCTATGAAGGATGTGCCTTAATATTTTTACGGAAAAAATGTGTTTCTCTACTACCTATTTATTATTGCAAGAAATCTATTATTTTTGTGTATCCAGCATTTACGCCGGACTTTGAACATTTTGCTTATTGTTTTCCATAAACTTCTCGGAATTCTCATTGATGTAAGTAAAAGGAAAGGAAAGGCTGATGTTTTATGCATTTTCCAATTTAATTCTCATTTTCTGCTCGTGATAATACAAATATACTTGATGGTACGTGAGCGCTTTGAAATTACAGCGGACGCAATAGCTTTTAATGCAAGATTAGTTTATGCTAAATTGGAAGGATTTTGTGGCAAAATAATTACAGCAACCAGCCGGATTGTATGAAATGTTTTACAATTTTCAATTGGCAAATGATCTTGATTTAATTTGTATAGCTTAGTGATGACGGCAATGATGTGTTGGCAACTGTTTCGTTTCGGAAATCAAATGAAGAAACCTGTCTGCAAAACATATCGTAGGCTGTACTTGAAGGTTAATATATCGTCTTCCTATTGACTTTAAAAATGCAAAAATTGGGTTTCCTGGAGTTCGGATTTCCCGTGTCTGCTTGTAAAAAAAAGATTTCCATACTTTCATGCACTTTGAGAATTCCAATTCGTATTTGCTACAAAACCTACTATAAGTTTTTAATCTTGATTTGCAATGAAGTACTTTATGTGGAAATGTTTTGCGAAGAAAATATAGATGAAGTGTACAATTAGCTAGAAGAGAAGGTATTAAGTATGCTAATGTAAGAAATGTACGATGTTTATTTCAAGATGAAGGTTGTTTAAGATAATTCTGCATTTTTCTGATTAAAGAGATGAGATATGGATGCATTTTGTAAATGAAAATATGAACTGGAAGTTATTTTTCGGAAGAAAATATTTTAATTCGATATTTTTTGGTGTAAGGTGTAACAATAATAGAGTACTACAGATAAATTAGCTATAAAACTATATATTTTTTTACTCCTTCCCAAAATATAATGTCAGCCTTATCATTCTTTAAATCAGGTAGTGTTTCTGTCGCATCCCAAATCATATAGTTTTTGATACAAGTTAAGATACAATGTTTTTACAGAGAGGGAAACTTTGATACAATAGAAATCACTCAAAAATAGAATAATTTATCGATTTAAATTATTATTATATAATAATGTCTCGCGATATGGCACGAAAAAATGGTGCCTACTGTAATCAAGCTAATAAGCTTTGTAACAATCAATAAAAATAAAATGAAGTCAGAGTATACTACATTGGTAAAAAGTAAACAGCAATAGGTAATGTCAGTTCTGCGGAAATATGCAAATGTTAAAGCTTTCCTCACGGTACATTCTTGACTAAAATAACGTGATCTCATCACCTCTCCCCAAACTTTAGAGAATTTATCGAAAACTTTCATCTTATGTGAAACCCTAAACCTAGTAAAGCTCTATTGGGGGAATCTAATAACTAAAATGGTGGCAATGAAAAGGATAAAATATATATATAGCATGTTCATGTCGGTCGATATAACGTGAAAGCGGTATCGAAACTACTTACACAAAATATAATACTATATGTAGTACGAATAGAAAGACAACGAAAGGAAGCGATGATTGTAATCATGACATGTCAACAGTCAAGTTGCTTTGATAATGATCGATGGAAATTAGAGATAAATGTTTTGACTGGATTTTATACTAAGTTCCCTTTATGGTATCGAAAATTGACTTGACTTGTTGTTTTGGAACCTGAAGGGGATTGGGCAATGTTTCTCCAAAAATACATTGATTGATAATGATGAAATACTTCTGGGTTCACCCGTGCGTTGATCATCCAGAAGAAGTTCATGCATACAGTCAGGTTACTCTGGATATGTTGCAACTTGTTGATTGATTTGATTGTTATCGGTAGGTCAAGACACTCTTTATGAGAGTGGCTTCCTGTTCGTCTCGTCATATCTTTTCAGTTAATTAATTGACTTAGTTGTCCAGCGTCTTAAAGGTGAACTTGTATGGCTTATTCCCCACAGCAAGACAGCACCGAGCGACAGAGTAATCTTCAGTGGAGTCCAACCCAACTTGGAATGATTCGCAAAGATTTGCAATAATGGTGACGGACATTTTCATCAAAATCTTTTGTCCTAAGCAGACTCTTCGGCCGGTGGAAAAAGGTACGAAAAAGTCTGGCTTAAGGAGACTTCCATTGTCGGTCAGAAAGCGTTCAGGCATGAATTTCTCAGGTTGGTCCCAATGCTCAGGGGAAAAATGGAGGTCGTAATTGTTGAAAAAGACAACAGTATCTTTCTTTACTTGGAATCCTGTGGAATATACAAAAAATGAGATTTATAAGTAAAGGTTAATCTTGAATAGGAGTAGTAGGTTAATTGTGGCATAATAATTCATGAGTGTGCCAACTATAAACGCTTTCCCCTATAAGAATGCATTTTTTGCTGTCCTGTTTTTGGCGTTTGTATAAGCTTTGAACTAGGTCATGAATGAAAGATGTACCGCTACCCTAAAATTCTTTTTTCGTCTGTTCTACAATCCTAACTGGGTCATTACTTTTCAGTTACTATTCAAAAGAGATGATTTCTTAATTGGAAAGTCTTTCCCAAGTCCAAATTGATCGAGAAATGACTATTGATCTCGAAACAAGTTTCAAGTAGGAAATCTCTTTGAATGTGTAGATTCAAGTGAAGTACATGTTCAATTTGTGAGAGTAGAAAAGAATTCATGCATATTTAATGGGGCCTAGAGAAATAACGGTATTTTTGCGATTTCAAGACAGAATACATTGGTTATGTGCCAATTGCCATGTACTAGTTTTTCGAGGCTTTGCAGGTATTCCCCCGATTGAAAACAAGCAGTGTTTTTCAAAGTTGTGATATACTGAGTGAGCTTATCTTGACACAGATCATGGGGAATTTGCTTAAGTACCTTTAACAATGTGTTTTTCAATCAGACAAAAACGCAACGTGCATGCTCCCGTTTGTATAAGAGTTTTGAAAACAGAACAACTTTCACTTTAAGTTTCTTTGAAATTTGAAAAACTGAACGGGGATGAATTGCATCAGACTACAAACTCGAAGAGCTAAGCCATGTGATGGATGAGAATTTATGCATACAAAGAAAGATTGAACTTACCGTCAATTTCAGTGTCTTGAGTCGCCTTATGTGGGACAATGGCAGAGGAAATAAATCTCAAACATTCCCAGGCAGTGGCTTCGGTGTAAGTCAGTTTGGAGGTCAATGTAGCTACTCCAGTGCAGTTTTGGCGAGCTTCTTCACGAATCTTTTCTTGAACTTCGGGCTTTCCGGCAATGTATGTGAGCATTCTAATGATGGTATGGCAAACCGCGCTGTGACCTCCTAGAATGTCTTCAAGAGCAAACAGGGCTTGATCAAGAGTCATATCTGAGGATTTTTCAGCAGAGTCCAAGAAAGCGTCCAACAGGTCAATTGGTTCGCTGCTAAGATCCTTTGAAGATTCTTCTTTGTTGTTGTTCTCATCGACAGACATCTTTTGTCTTTGTTCAAGACGGGGCTTGAGGCAACGTTCGTGGACAAAGTGACGGATGACTTTAGATGCTTCTACGACATGATCCTTGTTGATGAAGTTCATAAGGTAAGGCAAGATATCTCCAACGCAAGGCTCATTTACTTCTTCAAAGATTGCGTCGAAGGCTTGGACAAAAGCTTCAAATTCAGCATCTTCTTCAATGATTTCCACGGAGCAGAAGTACTTGAGGAAGGTTTTCGCAACTGAATTGCTCAACATGGACTTAATGGGAACGGACTCGTTTTCGGTAGCCTTGCACTTGATATCTTCAACAAATTTTACAATATTTTCGGTAGCTTGGGTATCCAAAGTTTCGAACAAGGAGGAGGTGTTGCGAGCCAAGGAAAAGGCAGCGATTATGTTTCGGCTTTTGTGATGGGTATCAGTGTAGTCAGTAAAGGCCAAAGCTGTAGAAATAAAATTAGAAAATTTGAAGTTGAAGAAGAAGTTGATTTGCTCCAAAATATAATCAAAAGTAGTCAATATAAATTTTGAAAAGGTTTCTGGAACTTACAGTTGTTTCGGTTTCCCCCGAACATCATGTTGATTCTCGCAAAGTCAGGTCGGGCATCAAAAAAGCTGCTGCAAAGCACCTTACGGAATGTCTTGTAGCCAGAGAGAACCACACATTCCATGGAGCCAAGTTTGATGGAAGCAACATGACCGTATTTCTTTGCAAGAGCGGAGAAAGCGGCAGTAGAGTCGGGAAATCTAGCCATAAATGGGATTCCACCGATAATTGGCCATGACTTTGGTCCTGGAGCTTGCTTCCCATTTCCTATGTAAATAAAACAAATTCAAAAATTATTTACTCTGAACAAAGTGTTACTTTTCCAAAATACCCCAGAAAATGTTTAGTTGAACTTGAATTAATGTAGCACAAACCTTGATTTTCTTTCGTTGAGAATAAGAGAATGGCGAGGATTGTAACGCAGACGGCCAATAAGGCAAGTGTTGGGAGTGCGAAAAACATGATGATTGAGAGTTTTTAAAAAGTTTGTTAATGAAAGTAAAAATAAAAACTGATTTGTTTCTGCTTGAGATATACTCGTAAAAGCTTAATAAACGCGTTAAATATTTTGTAGAAGAAACAAATGTTCTTGTGGAGAGGTGTGCTGTGGAGGAATCACACTTTGTGTCTGACTTGAATCCTCCAACCTGCCTGGCTTTTATACCAGCTCGAGATGAATTAAATATGAGCTGACGAGATTTTTGTGCGTTTGAAAAGTTTTAGCTAACCATACACTATGTATGTACATATTTAGAGAATTTGGTGTACCTCTATCAAGTTTTATAACATGCCCAGTGACAGGAAAAATGCCGACGATGGGAACAACGACGTCTTTCCAATGGCATTTTATATTTTTCTCCAAAGAAGAAAAAATATATGCTGGATCCTCTTAACTCTCATCATCTCTTCAAATGGAGAGGGGCAAAACGATCTCTCCGCCATTTTTTTAGATGTTGCACAATCACAAAATATAAATTCATGCACTAGACTCGCTTAATCTTTACTGTTTCAAGAAGCACCATACAAGATCTCTTAGCGAAATTGAAATCTGTATTACTAAGTACCTGACACAGGTATCCGCTCTTGAAAGTTGTTTTCTAATCAGTTGTCAAATTACCATAATCTTACTGAACTGGATAAAATCAACAATTCTAAAGTAGTAGAGTCCGTCATTGTAACAAGTACATTTTGCTTCCAGCAAAATTTCGATTGGGGATGACGCTGATGCCACCATCACCATCACTGGACCGGAAAGGTATGTTTTGTAAGGTTTTCTCAAACACTTTTTTATCAATCACCGGCGGTGGTGGTTGCGCAAGTGTTGAAATTAAAATATATCCACCTCACATGACATGAATGCATTTTGGCGAGAATGGACTACCACCATAAAATCTAGCATCTATAGTTGATGCCTAATGTAGATTATGACAAACATTCTGGAATAAATAGGGTTCAACTGCCTGGAATTCATCAAATAAGGTGTTTAGTTTAGAATTGCAAAAACAAGAATTGAGCAATTTTATTATAAATTATATTGTTGCGCCACAAGTTTTTAACCTTACCATATCTTTAGTAGCACCTGATTGATTTTATTTTCTCTTCTAGTTCATAGATGTGACGTAGTTCAGTGGTGGATTGACGTGTTCAAATCGAGACATCATCTACATCTCCAACAATCTACAATTTTCATTCAGTAAAACTTAATACATTATTAATTAGTTCCTAAATCCTTCCAGAGAGAAGGAACACAATGGAGTATGGATGGAACCTGTATCAGTGAAGTCGGTGTCAATACCGTCATATTTCTTGCAAAGTTCCAAATTCCAAACACCAGCATAACGTTGTGCACTATACGATGTATATCTTCGCGGGAATGACCTTTTCTAAACATTTGACATTGTTGTAAAACAAAGGTCGTCCGAAGAGGAAAAAACAAGTCAATTTGATTGAGAAAAAAATGACAAAATCAAGATAGGTCGTTTGGAGTCATAGTCGGCAACAAATTGATTTCGGGGAAATATCTCTTAAAATAAATTGAGATTGGGGGTTCACAACTCCAAACTTTTTCGTAGAATCCACCGGCTGCGTCCCTATCTTCTTGGTGCAATCTAGAGAGAAATGTCCTACTATATGCATTTATTTTCATAATTAACAGAACCACTATAAAAATTTTGCATGAAATTACTCTGTATGCACATTTTTTAACACGCATAAAAATTGTCTTTGGTAATGCATATGAAGGCACTACCCTAAATCTGATAAATGATCAAACTTGATCGTGCTGGAAACCTGTCGAATGTATAATGAGAACACTTGCTTGTACATTGGAAAGTAAAATTAATAGCATTATGTACCTCGAGAGTTCCCTCTAGTTACTCTAAGTGCGTCATAAACTAAGTCCAACTTCAGGAGGCTTGACACTTCATTCAGTATTGGCAAAGAGTTTTCTCTCGAAATATTTTACGATTCGTTCATAGTTTCGATTTCAAAGAACGAAAATTGTAAACAAGCTATTATGTCTTTTCCAGTTTGCATTTTAGGTATGAAGTATGAATGATAAATGTAGATTTTAACAATTGAGCTGAAAATCAGTATGATTTTGTTTTTTTTATTGAGCAGGACGCTGGACGGATCGAAGTTGAAGGTCTCTCATTCAGTACATCTGATTAATTTAAGAAAAACAATAAATTTGTCACGTTTTCAAATGCTATATCACTATTTCTTCTGAATTTCGAACCAGTTGTTGTCTTATGCAAGCAGGTTAAATGTATGAACATTTGTAGTTTAATTTACAGGGTAAGAAATCGTCATAAAAACTGATGAAATTGAAATGCCAAGAAGCAACAGCAGCGTGAAAGGTATAAAAATGAATTAAGTCATGCATGCTGTGAGCGCGTGAAGTTTATCAAATAAAATGATTTCTTTACAAGTTACCGTCACCCAGTCGTTATCAGATTTCGATCATCAGATTGTCAACGAAAGGAAAGCAAAAATATGGAAAACTGGAATTATAAATAAAATAGTACCGTTAGTTGGCCTTCCGTAAAAAAGTTTAATTTTATGCAAGCATGCAAAAATATAAATCTTAAATATCATCTCTCTTCACTTTAAAAGTTCAAGAGGGGGAGATAATGGGGCAATACGAAAAAATTTTTCGGCTGTCTCTTATCACGCTCTTCCGTGTAATTTTTGTGCTTGACTTTGTTTATAGATTAGAATAAATGATTAAATTAACCAGGAATAGCTGTAAATTTGCGGCGCATGCAGACATAGAAAATTCTAGTTGGGTACAAGCACGAGCAATAAAGCGACAGGAAAAGGTCAAGATTAGTGGAGTAGAATGGATTACTGTTGAAATGTTGAAATTTACCGAGAGGAACATGTTGTTTTCAAAATCTGAAGCAATATAAACAAACGACGTGGAAAATAAATGGTGTGTCATTCACATTCCTCGGATCTTGATTAAGAAAGCGTAATTCAAAAATCTTTTCGCAATATACTATATTAGCTATCTACTTAAAAATATTTTCTCCTTTCAAATGAGTAACGGGAATTCTGGACTTCGACCTGGTTTTTAGAAATAGTCCAGGTCTAAAACTTACGGCAAGCATTGTTACGAAATAGTTATCGAATTTTCAAAAACAACGATAATCTCTGCAATTTTTACCTTCTTGAGGAAGCATGTTTAAAAGAATAAGTGACATGACGGTTAGCAAATCTCTCTCCTTCTCTCTCTCTCTCTCTCGTGTCTATAGGTGAAATCGAAAGTTTCATGTAATTTACATTTTCATTGACCTGCTTCTAGAAATGGCTTCACTTTGCCCCCAAAAAAGGTAATGGAGGCTGAGTTTGCAACCTTTTCCCTGCTGTGTTTAACATATTCAGATTAAAAGAATTTAAATTGCAAGAAGATTTTCAGCGTTTGCTTGGTCGGTGAAATCTTCATAGGTAGTATTTCTGTCAATGCACTGACCTGACTTTAAAATTTTAATATGTTGTCAACGTGTAAAACCTTGTGCTGTCTTTTCAAATTATTTGTAGCAAGTCTGAACACAGATATACTTACACTGTTCGTGTTCGTATTTTTGTATCAGTGTACCACTGTTGTGCTCACCTATGAACCTACGATCAGGTTGATTTTTTTAAAACATGAACCCATAGCTACTTGACTTTAAAAACATTAATTCTTCAACTTGTCTAATAATGTTTGAAAACTAGCGATACAGTATAGTTACTTGATCAAAAATCAGAAAGACAGAAATCATTCGATGAAATACCCAGATTATGTCTACTTCAGTTACTAAACCGATTCGAACTTGTACTTCTTGAGCATTACCCTCTACATGGTAGGGCCGGTGAAATTAGATTTCAAAACAATTTTCACAATTCCACGAGAAGCAATCAGATATTTAATTTGTATGTATCTAAGTTTTAAATCTTAAATAAAACCTTTTGCAGAAATAGATAGCATTAAACCCTGCATTTTTTACCTTTGTTTTTAAAGTCCGTTTTTCAGAGATCAGTGAATTTTTTTGTACTTTGAGCTTTATCTTCAGGTTGCTCTCTTCCAGTTCCTCATTTCAACTTGGCAGTGGTTCTGTTCGGAAGTATAATGATCCTTTGCAGACGGCCATTAAAAAAATCGTGAAAAACGCAATTTTATTCTTAAAAAATGGTAACAGAACGCTAAAATATTTTGTCTAAAGTTTCAACTCGGGAGAGGAGAAAGTGAAAAAAATAAAATATAAAGAATTTATAAAAATTCAAATTAATTGGATCGATGTACGTACGTAGTTTTTATTTTATAATAAAAATTAAATAATGCACTTTCTTGGATAGAGTTGCGAAATTCGCAAATATTTCTCGGACAAACGATAATGAATTGCGTAAATATGACATATTCTGAATTTCTTTTCAGTCATACATATTATGCCAATCACTCTCATTTACGCTGGCAATTTTACTGCCAACAAGGCTTCAAAGTCATAAATTTTTACATATTGTTTCTGTATTGAGAAATCGTTTCATGATAAAAGTAATATTTAACAATTTTTTTCGGACCACTGAAAACCTTAAGAAGCAGACACCATGTCGAACAAAAATGCAAAAGACTATACTTCTAAAACTTGAATTTTTCCAATTTCAATCAATTCCAGACACTTCCACGTAGAAAATCAATGTAAAGCAATGAGAAGCGTGAAGCATGGCTTTAAATAAATCACTCTTTTCGCCCCTACTTGTTCTTAAAACTAGTACCACTCTCCTATCACATTGAATCACAAACATTGTAAAACTTTGTATGGAAAATGGAAATTTCAAGAAATCTGAGGCATTTCGATTTGGCAGAGAACCTGGAGAGAAAGAAGCCGACAGTGATGAGTGGTGTGTGGTGATGAAACGTTACAAAGATGACGGCAATCTCTTGTAAGCCTAGTGCATTTTTTTTAACTACACGAGACTTCTGACGTGCGGGAAGTTGCTATCGAAATAATAGATATTCTCTTGTAAATGACATCAGAGACAAATTCATTACTTTGAATTTCCAAACAATTGGTAACCAATTTCATGGTCGCTACAGACGACCAACCTGATCCAACAAAGCGTATCTACTCTACTACACAGGAGAATTATTGGCACACATGAACTTGTTGATAAGGAAGTGATGTACTTGTCTAGTGATCTTGGATTTAATGATTATGGAAAAATGAACTTCAAAATTTCAAATCGGATACATTATGTACACGCATTTAGAGGTTTATTGAGATCAGTCATTTTTGAGATCTTATTGTTGTTCCTTACCCGCTGACGTTATCGAAAGTTTTAGAGGCTAAAATGGATCCTAAGCTGCTTCCGCAATAGGGATAAAGCATAAAACTCAACTCTGAAAACCGTTGAAATTATTTCAAGTTCATTTACTTTCATCCGCTAAAAAAGACAAATTCCAGGAATTCGTCCTCTTCACCTTTATGAAGGAATATTTTCACAGATGAATATTAAGGTCTTTAATTTTGGAGGAAGATTTATTTGTATTTATGTATCCCATAAAAATTCTTACAAATCACGATATTCCCTGGAAGAATTATAGATATTTTGCGTTATTAATGATCGATAAGCATGTTTTCCAATGAGTAACGGTTAGGGGAGATGTTGATGTTGTAGGCCGAATATATGAAGCTTTATTATAGTAGTAACACAGAGCGCATTAACAAAAATATTTTTCTCAAAATATGCATAACGGTAAATTCACCTCGAGAAATGATTTTCAAAGAGACGCGACGGATCTGTATTTCAATCGAAGTGCCAAAATAAAAAAGATTCTATACATGATCTTGTCTACTTAAACGAAAAATTCGAAACTGACAGGAGGACAGCGAGAGAGAGCCGGTTCACGTTGTTTTCGAAAAGTGTTAGCAAGGGCAATAAGCCAGAATGTTTGGAGCTAAAGAAGGTCTATGGTATTGTGTCACTGAAGCAATAAAATACCGCAGATCCGGAGCCTGCCAGTTCTCCTCTCGCAATCTGCTAGAAATCGAATTCTAAGTAAATATTCATATTTTGAGCCTGCACAACCAACCGCCACCGTCGCATCGCAAAAAAGAAACCCTACCAGATGGTCAATCCGATAAAAACTATTTCATAAAAAGCTTTGGCAGAGATGAGAATCTCAGAAACGTTTTTCCTTCCTTTTTATCATGTACACTATTACCGTCCCATCTATAGTTAAATTAATTTATACATTCTTTTGCGTCTTGGATTCAGTTGTCGTACTCCTATCAACAAACAGGATGAGGAGTTTAACGGCTTCATTGAGTAGTTTTTCCGGAAAGGCTAAATAACAAAATAATAAAAATGGGTCTCCAGGAATTCCCTTCCCAGCTTTCCCTTTTCCTCCGAGGGGCTTATCTACAGTTGAGTAATGTTATTATTACCTCTGAAAAGATTCATGTACACAACATTATTTAGCATGCTATGTTGAATATAAAATAGTTTCATTCTCAAAACAAACTTTACTTTTTATTTATTCAATTTATATTTTTTATATAACAGTTTCACGATTATGCGGGCGGAGAAGAGACAAAAATGATGGTTGACTTTGCATACAATTTCATATTGTTTTCTTGGCTTATTGCTCTTATTGTTATTACATAAAGTCTACAATAATTATTTTGGTATACAATATTTCTTTTCCAGAGAAAACACACAAACTATAATATAGGTACTTGTTTTTAGGAAAGAATGCGTGCAGCGCATTTTTCATGTTATGCAACGCTTTAAATTTAACGTTATCTTACTACTTTACGCAACAGAACAAAAGTCTCAACTCAAACAAATAAATTAATTAAGATTTTTTTTACATTATGCAGGCATCTTGTTGGAAATATATTTCTCCACGTAAAGAATGATAACAAAACAACGACAAAACAATGCATAGGAATAAGACGGTTCCTTAAATTAACTTTTGTCTGTGTGCTTATTCGAGTCTCCATACATTTTTTGCCCTAAACTAAATAAATTGTATGCATCTTAAGATTGGAACATAAATTGCAGTCAAAATAAAAAATGAAAAAAAAATCATTCAATAAGGCTAAATGACAAATGCAAAAATGAAACAAGAAGATAAAAGCTATATCACTTGTCTTACCGATTATCAACAAAATTGGTCATTTTTAATTCGTTGTTTCGAAAGAAATACCCTAAGAGAAGCTGGTGCGTAAAAACACTCAAATTTGACTAAAAAGCAATGAAAGATTCCTTTGTCTGTGGCACATTCACAAAAAATAACTGTTTTACCTGTCTTTGATAAACTACTTATGTACTTCTAATCTTTAAAACAGCACGAGGAAATATGATGGTAACAATTCCATTGTCCAAAATCACCATCCTTCTTCTTCATCACACGATCGGGCTCCCGTTTTTTTTATCCTGAGCACTACTTATTTTAAAAGCCAACCCAGTTCAAGAACAGTTTGCGAGCAACGATGACCGCAACTTCTAAGCATACTTATTATACACTTTACCCGAAAAGGAGAAGAAATTTGAATCCCAGAGTTTGTCTCCAAAATATTTACTACTCCACATTAGTAGTACCTACATTCCAATTTTAATTGTTGTAATTATACTTGTTTAATAGTATATAGATTTAGGACGAGACTTCTTTTTTTAATAAGGCAACATCATGTCTTCAAGACTGGACAAGGTTTCAAAGTTTTGTAACTATTTAGTAAGAGAGTAATTTAAAGGTATGTAAAGTAGCACAAGTATTCAAAGTATAGAGTAGGTATATATAGGTTTAAGAGAAGGTATAGGTATTAAATCATAGTTTTGGTTTTTCTATAATTTTCTGAAATGTAAAGTAGCAGTGCATTTCTTTGATCATTATTTCGTCATATCATCGCGTTCGAACAGCGTATATCGGCCCTCACACAATAGAACACTGACCGGATAATTTTTCTATACTGAAAATCTTTTTTTTTTAAAGTTTACTCAATGAAGGAATGTGTTTCGGAAGACAAAAAAGAATATAGACTTTTTATGACTGCTTATCATCATCGAACGCCACCATCACCACATCATCATCATTCGATTCTCTCAGAGAAGAGTCACAGATTGCTTGAACTTGAACTGTTTGCTCTTTATTTGTTTCTTGCTGGAAGCGTGGCCGACTTTTGCTTTTCCCTGTGGAAAGAGATATTACATCAAAACATCAAGATCAAGTCAGCATCAATTTTTTTAAAACTTCAAATTGTAGGATTGAATACCGTATATGCCCTCTTAGCATTCCCAGTATCTTCAATACAAAACCCTTGAAATAAAAATTTCAAATGATTCCATTTCAAATTTTCCCGGGCCGTAAAACGAACATACACGGTAATCCCTACAATGCTTGCACTGATACTACCACAACATAAAATGCACGTCACTAGCTAACAATAATTGTATGCGTTTGCTTGTTAGTTGCTCAATCTTTCTGAGTGAGTTAATTCAAAGCGCACAATAATACAAACCAATGCATACTAATTTCATAAGCATGTTATCGAATATCATGACAAATAAAAAAAGCTCAATATTTTATCCACTTTTTACCGCATCAGAAAAAAAACACAGCTCAATCTTTTATTCTAAATACTGTAAGTAGTAGTGATCATTAAATAACAAGCATTTCATCACAGTCAAAAAAAAAATCAGCTACTCATCGCAATGTCTCAACAACTCAAAAGTACATCACAAAAACAAAAAATCAGTAACAGTTTTTTCTTGCATTGCTAGAGCGAGAATACAAACACAGCAATAAAGAGATATAAAAAGTTGTGTAACAAACTTTCATCTTCTTGCTTAGAGAAATTGACACCGATTTTATAGGTCAGTTGGACAGACGCAGTGAAATGAAAGCATTTTTCTAAATAAATGCCTAAAATAATTACTGTACTTTTGCTGCTCTTCAAAGTCAAAACTAGGTAAACTATATGCTGTAGAGTTGTATTTAGGTGAAAAATATTATACATACATTATTTTAGTCTGTAGGTCACGTCATGACCAAATTTTCTACACTTTCACCCTATTTCTCCTCTCAGCATATTAATTTTTGACGTCATGAGAAAAAAAAGCACAAGTACTTTTGTGTCGTGTATAGTATTGCTTAAAATTAGGTTAGAGAACATATACGAATTTACGAATAATACATCAGCCATACACACTAAAAACGTTGCTTTCTTTGCACTTTACATTAAAGTTACAGTTATCTTATAAGCGTTACAGCGAAAACAATAATAGCATTAATATGTTTTGTAGGTTAAGTTCGGCATAGCAAGAAGAGCATTCATTCTCAAATACTTTGTAGGAGCGAGAGCGAGCGAAAGTTTTTAAAAAGTAGTAAATTTTTTTGTTCGTATCATCAATCAGGTAGAATTTGGCACATAAAAGACGGACCTGGATTGTGAAACTGCTTTATAACCACCCTTTTGAATCTTTTTGCTTAGCCTGGATACCCATTGTTTCTGTTCGTCCTCATTTGGCGCGAGTAGAAGAAGCTCCTTGGCGGTGTTAGGGTCGTATTGGACTTTACAAGGGTGCATCACTTCCTCGCCGTAATGCTCTTTATGGATTTTTACTCGACAGCCTAATACAAAACAAAGTTTGAGAGAAAAAAAAGTTTTGAGGGAAAAAATATATTTTTGAAAAATATATTTAAGTTATTTCTTCCCAACAAAAAAAACAAGTACTTTTTTTACAAAGAAGAAAATAGAAAGATTTTAGAGAAAGCGTGAAATCGCAAGACTCAACTTTCACTTTTTTTTCGTTGGAAAAGGAAGTTCTGGCCCTTGTATGTGCAACGTGCAATTGCATTATTCGAGCGTAAAAGGATATAGAAATTATTTGGTCAAGTAGTAAATAGTATTGAAGGGTAATTTGCAAATTAGTTTGGTTTTGCGCCTTGTACTCGACTCATTCGAGCTCGGCATTAAAATATTTTTCTTTCCTTTCGAAACGTGAGATACTTAAATACTTTACTTATTCGGGATGTTAACTGATTTCAAGATTAATACATACATCCACTTCTCCGAATCCAAAGTGAAGATATTTTATGGCGAATAAGCGAAATTAGAGATAAGGAATAAACGTGGAATGAGAAATGAGCAGCTGCCATACATGACAAATAGGAAAAAAAATATTCAACTTACGTCTACACTCTAACGCAGGTGGAGGCCTGAACATGTGCCACAACGGCTTCGGACAGACTTCACACGTAGTTGGCATATGAAAGGATATCGCAACCAACTCATGCCCTTTATGTAACAGAGTCCCAGGTTTCTCCTTATCTTCTGGCGTCGTCTCATCTGGTTTTCTCGCTTCTCCTTCTCCAGCATAAAGAAGCTACGTACCAAACAGAAAAAAACAGTTTAAGCAAAACAAGGTACCAAAAGCCTAATGCTCAAATCAAATTACATATTCGCAGGTGCCAAACCAATGTGCATTTAAAAAATCTATATCAATACTGAGAATCTTTTGATAAATCTCTCCTCGTCATGATTTTTCTCGAGAAAAGCACCTCCTCACCACTTGAATTCATAAGAGACAAACTAGGAAGAAAGTGAAAACGTGAATTGAAAAAAATGAGCCTAACATTACCTGAAATATTTTCGGTATTTCTTTGGCATCCGCTCTGATCACATCTCCTTGTGTGACGGATCGAACATGGAAGACTTTGCTGCAATTTCGCAAGAAAGCATATCAACTTGACGTAACGTTTCATACTTTGTACAATCTATTCATTTCCATATCATACAATCAGTTCTTTCCAATTTCCAATGTTTTAATGAAAGATGAACAAATTCGAACAATGATAGTTGTTTCACTTACTTAAGATCAAGGACCCTCGTAGGATTCTGTTTTTCCTGATCCGAATTGTAAAAGATGATTTTCCTTGAAGACACCACCACGTATTGCTTACGCCATCCATGTCTCCTAATATTCTGTTTGGAGGGTAGTGAGAGCCACCCTTCTAATCTTAGCTCGTCACCCATGAGCCCGTCACCTTCACTAGAACTGACACTCGCAGTTTCACACAATTTACGGTTCAACGCTTCAATCTCAGACTCTTTGGAGTCCAGCTCCATCTGAAGTTTCAACTTGATCTGATGCTCCTCGTTTATCGCAGCTTGTAACTCTTGTAGATCCTTCTGCCATTTTAGAGTCATTTGATTGAACTTCTCCTTTTCTTGTGTGAGCTCCTGTTGTAGTTTACGACACTCACGCTCCTTTTTGCGCAAGTCACCCGCCTGCGCTTTCTTGCTAGTCGGATTAAGGTCTTTACGATTCATTATCTCCGCTAATTTATTAACCGCTTGCATTTTCAACATTTGCTCTGTTTGTAGTTGCTTCTTCATCTTTTCCAGCTCGTCTCCACTAGATTTTTCTACATCTGTGGGAGATAAATAAAAAAAACATATTTGGTTAATTTGATTCCCAATTAATTTTTCATCATCTTAAAACCTTTCACAAAAAGATACGACGACACTTACCTTCCTGAAGAGATTTAAGCTTGGTATTCATATCATCACGCTCCTTTTTGAGTTGGTCAGCCGACTTCTTGTACTCTGTCTCCTTGTCCCGAAGCTGAAATTCACCCAAAAGATAATATTAATCAGCATAATTTATAACACAGATTGGAAAATTTTATTTTATAGTATATTTGGCTAAACCAGCACAACTTCAACAACTCACCGATGAGATAAGTATATCCTTATTTGATAATTCAGTCTTATGGCGTGCGATCAAGTCCTTAATCTCTAATTCCTTCATCGTCTTCTCCTTTTCCAACTCGGCGATCGTCTCGTGGGCGATACTTTTGGCCAGAGATTCTGCATCCGTTCTGGTGATGGCCATTTGGAGTTGACGGGTTAATTCATTACGCTCCTCTTCGAGCTCTTGGTTTTGTCTCCGTTTTTCCTCAAAGTCTTCCCTTAGGTCTGTCAACTGTGCTTTGTACAGAGTCTAGAAGCATTGAGCAATTAAAACCAGAAACAAGGCTGTTAGCGTCAAATTACAAAAGCATAAAAAATAATTCACTTTTAAAATGTGTTTACGTCATTGGCGCAATAATAAAAATCTAGCTGGAAGAAAACTAGTTTGGTCAGATTTTGGTTTTGGTGGTAAGCAGTTTTTTATCATCGCAAGTCAACTAGCAAATACTGGTCATCATTTTATAGGTTTCCAGTTGTAAAAGTATAGTAAAATCACGTGCGTGCGTGTTTTCCAACTATAAACACGTGTGCACTATTCAAAACAAAAATCTCGTACTCACCGAGAAATGCATTTCTGTGTCTAACTGTTCCTGAAGTTCCTTCATTTGCAGGTCATCCACAGCTTTGGCAGACTTAATTCGATGGAGCTCCTCCTCAATAGCTTTCTTTGCTTCTTTACCTTCCGCAATCTCCTTCTGTGCTTGTCTCTCCTTCGATTTAATGAATGAGATCTCGGCTGATTGTGAACTAAGGTCGGACTGAAGTTGCGACCGTTTTTGTGTTTCTTGTTCTACTTGTGTTATTAAACTTTTTGTTTTCTCTACTTCTTGGCGAAGTTGACCTTCCAGTTTCTGTAGCTCCGCACGCACTTGACGATAGTCCACCGAGAGCATTGAAAGCTGGCGTTCCACTTCTTGGCCACTATTTTCCGCATGAAGGCGTTTTGACTTCTCTTCATTGAGTTTTGCTTGAAGAGCTGAAAGATTTTAAAGGAAGTATTTTTTAAACAGTCCAATTTTTTAGAACATAATAAAAAATGCTTATTCTAGAGCACTTACTTTTAACCTGATCTTCTTTGTCAATGGAAGGACTTTTCCTTTCCATTTCATTATGCATTGCTTTCACTTCCTGTTCATATTTGGCACTGAGCGCTTTAAGCTTTAATTCTAATGACGCGGCTGTCTTCTCAGACTGAACGAGTTTGTCAAGAACACTCTTGTTTTCCTCTAGAGCTCTACTTTCCCTCTCCCGACTTTTCTCTAGCTCTGTATGAACCGACTGTAGTTTTGTTTCCACCTCTGACTTTTGTGCTGTCATCTGTTGCCTATCATTTTCCTCCTTCTCAAAAGATATCCTCATTTGTGCCAACTCTAACTCTAAACTTCCCTTGATACTCTCTAGATTGATCACTTTATCGTTTAATGATTGTTCTTTTGTTGTGAGGAGCACCGTTAACTCGGAGCATTGTTTGCGTAGTCGGGATGACTGGTCCGATTCTGATTTCAGTTTATCATTAAGCTCTTGCAACTAAAACGTGGGAATTATTCAAATGAATACGAATGTAATTAGTAATCAATAAATTAATTGAATCGACAAGAACTTTTGAAAAAGTTCTACCTGCTTTTCCATATGGGAGATTTTTTCATTTGTATGTTGACTGTTGGACATCTCTCGAGTTCTTTTACTTTGCTCTTCCTCCAGTTTTCGCTTTAGGTCAAGCATAGTATTCTCTAGATTTCTTCTCGACTCAATCTCCACTTCGCTTTTTCTCTGCGCTTCTCTCAACTCATGTCTTAGGAGAGCCATACTGCGTTCCAGATTTCTTGCCTCTTCTCGCAATGACTCTTCCCTTTCTGTAGCAGCATCTAGCTGTGTTAATAGCACCGACCGAGCCTCTTCCAGTTCCTCCATTTTTACACCCACATTGTTAACTACCTTGGCTTCCCCATCCTTTACAATTGTGAACAAAGTGAAAATTACTAAAGTTGATAAGCTTCCTTTCTCTGATCGAGAAAACTTTCCCTTACCGCATGTCCATCGACCACGTGGTTACTGGCTTTACAAGACAGCAACTGATAATCTCTAGAATACGTGAAACCCACAAATGGTAAATGATTCCCAGCAAACGTTTTTGGCGTAGGAAAATCCTCTTCAGGACTATCGTCTTTTTCAACGTCATCAAAATTACTAGTGTCGTCATCCCCGCTTAGCTCTGGGACTACGGGAGGCACGTGTGTGCGAATATTGTCAAATGTCCACTGGTCATTATTAAAAAATGG
>JAANSQ010000569.1:0-21928 GCA_036850885.1 Lepidocyrtinus dapeste
GCATTTCATGTGGGTTGGTTAATGTCGCCACATCATTCTCAAGCAAAAAAAAATTTGGAGCAGTCTAAATACTAACAAAAGCTCGGCGCATAAGGAAGAAGGCGTTAGAGTGAAAGTTGTTATTTTTCCGGTTCGTTACTTTCTCTTCCTTTTCCCTACCATATCTATCTTTTCTCACTCTGTAAAAAAATGGGATAAAAAAGAGAAAATAATTTTCCTACTGCTGCTACACTATTGAAACTTGTTACTAGGAATGTTGTGGTTTCTCCTTTATCACAAAACTACGTAGCTCTCTGCATGTTTCAGTCAGCAGAATTTTTTTTGTCGCATTGTCTTTCGAGAAGAAGGGGATTGAAAGCGCGCGAGAGTAATTAGTAAGCGGAGAAAAAACTAATGACGCTCATGTGGTAATTTTTGTTACTTTTTTTCTGTCTTTTTGTCTCCAGGATTCTGTTTTATGTGACGTGTCCCTAGAGAGGAAGACTTTGCGAAAAAAATCCCTTCTGGCAGAAAGGAGCAATGAAATGAATGCTTTCCTCCCATTATTCTCCTCCTGCTGTCGTGCCATCATCTTCAAAAGAAAAGTGGAAGAGAAGGAATCACAAGTTAAATGAAGTGAACATCTGTTGCCATTTTCATGTGTTTGATGTGCTTCTTGCCGCACCAGAGAAGCAACTTCTTCACATATCTTCTTCCCATTTATCTCCGTGTCTTGTTGAGCTAGCGCACCAAAGCACACATGTGGATTGAGAAGAAAACGAGTGTTTTATGATTATGGAAGGAAGAAGAGCAAGAGACAGTTGCAATATTGGTAACGAAGACGTTCCCCCCAGTTTCAACGCACAAGAACAAATGATGATCTTACACTGTCACCATCATCATGATTCTCGCTCTCCACTTCCTCATTCAATGCCCTTGACGCCAAGGAAATCCTACAGATCGCAACAGCTGAAAGTGCAAATCGTCCTGTTACTCTCGGTACTGACAAGTTTGATCTCCTCCGTGGGAGGGAAATTCGGCTCTGCACCACTCTCTATGTCAGACTATGGATCCTCATCATCATCTTCCAGTTCCTTGGCACTGTTGAATCTATCAGGGCCTCAACCTTCAGACAAGTTTATTCCTTGTCATTTTAATCCCGGTTGTTTCTGTAAATATGACCAGAAAACGGAGATATATGACTCGCTTCGGAGACTCTGGCAGCTTGTGGGGTTTAATGAAACGAGCTACTTCAGAGCCGTCACAGTACTCCAGAGGGAGATCCGGGGTGATCCCACAACGACCTATTTCTTCCCTGAAAGTGATCTCCCTAAACTTGCTCAACTCGTGGTGAACACTTCCTCATCTTCGTCCGCTTATCATTATGCTTACACACAGGCGTCATCTTCGTCCTCCAGTGCAGCCACTGGATATCACTTCCACCACCAGAGACATTTCACAAGGCCACTTTTGGAGCCCGGTCCTATTTTTGAGTTTGTTTGTCTTGCTGTCCCAATGGCTGTAATTCCCACAGGTAAGAAAACTCAAAGATTTCTACAAAAGACAAATTATAATCTACGCTAAGGAATCAATTTTCATTCAATTCTATTAAGCCCATATAGGAAACTACACAGCTAAAGAAAATGAAGAAACATTGTAAGCATTTTGCTAGTCTTTAGGGTAAAGTATAGAAAATCTCTTTAGAGCTGTGCAATTTCCGTTCCATCCGCCCTATTTACCGCCTCCTTGAGGAAACTCTTATATATGAAGCAATAGAGAAAGCTTCTCAGTCAGTGATTTTTTATTGATGAAAAAATTGGAACTGTGACTTTGAATGACTCCCTACACGTTATCCTACTTTTTTGGGGAAAGGGAGCCAAAAAGGAAGGTGAGGAAGAAAAGATTAGATTGAGATAGGGAAATAGAGTCTTGAGCAATGTTGCTTCACCTTATTTTAATAGCCTCCAGGAGGCAGTAGACACAAGAGGAAGTATAGCATTGATCCAAGAAAAAAAAGATTCAATCGGAATCGTAGTAGTGTGATGAGGCTTTAGAAACGAGAAAGTAAATTGGATTGGTATATCGTTTCACTCTCTCTCTTTCCTGCTGGAGTTAATTTAATACTAGGGAATAAGAAAAGCAAATACCTTCTTCAATTTTTTTCTGCTTGCAGGAAAGGACATTGACAATGTTGAAGTGAAGTGCTTGGCTTTCGCTCACAAGACACTTAAATTAGATATATCGGGGAGTAAAAATAGTCAGATTGCTTTATAAGTTTGTAAAGGGCTCCCTTTGCTCTTAGATTGAAAGTGAAAGTGGTGAGGAGCCATAAGAGGAGAAAAAAAGATGGAACAATGGGCTAACTTAAGACTAGACGACACTTGCCAATAAATTTCCTTTCTTGTGTGAGCTAGTTCGAAAGGCGAACAAGTTTTTGCCAGAGTAGTCTAGTCATCTAGTCTTAATTAATTTTGAAAATTGTAAGGAAAAAAAGAGTTTCAAAGGGAAGAGAAAGCAATGTATATGTGGGTGGCACAACAAAAAGAAAGTAAGCAAGAGAGAAAGGCACAAAAAAATAGTAAGATGGAGAGAGAAAAGTAGAGACAAGGGAAAAAATTAGAGTCACGTGTCGTTTTCATTGGAACAAAAGAAAAGTGAAGGAGATAGGAAAAGATGTTGAGATTAATTAATTGAGATACATTGGAGAAATTGGGTGGGGTGACTAGTGTAATACTTTAAAAAAAAAGTAGTAAAAATTTATTTTTTTTTGTACCCTTAGAATACAGTGCTCATGGGACGATTTCCCATGTGAGTGTAACAGGGTCAGAGTTGGCAATGCTTGATGGGTCTGCATTTGCTGGACTTGAAATACAAAACATTCAGCTGTCCAGGGACCACTTGTATTTCATATCAGAGTATGCCTTCAGGTAAAACGAAAGAATGTATTTAAGGAAAGCCTTTTTTGGGAAGGATGTGATGGAACTTGGCTTCATTGAAATTCTTTGACTCTCTCCAGCTCTATGGGTAACTCTCTAACTGTGCTTGACTTATCATCCAATAACCTAGATGAAATTCCTTTGACTGCATTTAAAACGCTGACAGTCCTTGAGTGGCTCAACCTTAACAAGTGAACTTTATATAAAAAAAATTTATAACTTCTATTAAGAATCATATAATTTAGTTGCATTTTAACGCGATTTATTTCTACAGTAATCTCCTCAACTCAGTCTCGGGCGAGTGGTTTTCTGTCGCAAACTCCATCCGCCAACTAAGTCTAGTGGGGAACTCCCTCCAATCTCTACCATACAAGCTACTCCCAGATTTTGGTCATCTCATGTGGCTTGACCTAAGTTCAAACTTCATACGTAACTTGAGCGCTGAGCAACTTCCTCCAAATTTGCAGGTAAGAGAGGACTTTTAAGTGGCATTATACACCACAAGAGTTATTCTTGCACATTCCTCAGGATATAAAAGTCTCCTCTACATCATTAAAAATCCAAAGGAAAAGTGGAAGTAATGGGCGAGAAAACTAGAAAACTTTGTCCATTTAGTTAGTTAAAACTAAAAAGACCGTTAAAATTACAAAAGGTCTACAGTCTATACACTCGTCGAGCTCAAGTTGCTCAAACGAATCAAATAAAATCTTTTTGTAGCAGTTTAAACTTTTTTATGTACGGTAATGATCACCACAAGCCATAAAAACTAAATCGAGCTTCAAAATATTCCCGGGCAAATTATTCAAAAGGGGAAGAAAGAATGGGGATACTGAGAATTTTCAACTGTACGCTTTGCTTACGGCTGGTGAATTCCCACAGTTGGATGTTACAGAAGCTTATGCAGACAAGTATAAGTTTCCCATTAAAAAGAAAGCATTTTTATATACCAGTGTCATGCATGCGTGATCCCATCGTATCATATCTTAAAGTTTTTTTTCGCATATCGTGTCACGTCAAAAATTCTGACTGACGTTCACTCGTTCTCACTCCAATCTCAAATTCATATTAATAAAAAGGTAAGCATGCAAAACGTGTGAAGATTGGTTGGACGGGCGAGCAAAACGCCATCAGCTACGAAAAAGAAAGTCGTGGGAGAGAAACCTACAAAAAAGAATACATTTATTCCGCGAGCAATTGGGATGAAATGAAATTAGGTGAGGATGGCGATGATGATGAGGAAGACTACGATATGGTGGTGGTGATCAGTCTACTGTACTTCAAAGTGATATAAATCAAGACTGGATATATGTACGGATGATCTTGATGACACGAACATGAAAGGAAAGCAAATCAGTTTTTTTATTCGCCTTTTCCCCATCATTATTATCAGTAGCACAATCACGATCACGAACACCCCAGAAAAAAAACGAATGTACGGAAGCGGCAGAATTATGTTCATGTAACACATTTTTATTTTCTCTGGAGGCAAGTATATAGTTTGGGAAGGATAGTGTACAACGCGTACAACGGCGTAATATTTTCTGTCGATGATGGTTCATGTAGCGCTTGCCAAAAATGATTGATATTTTCAATGTGGACAGAACATGCAACGTTTCCATTTTTCCAAAGTCATCATAACATGATGTATTTTCCCTCCAAGTATTATTTATGCTAGAGAGGTTACTGATATATTGGATAATTATCTTTTTTCTGGACAGACTCTGATTCTTATGAAGAACCGCTTCCAGCACTTTCCACTATCCGTCTTTCATCTAACCTCCTTGTCATGGCTGATTCTTGGTGGTTGCTCGATTGAAAGCATACCCACGGAGATGTACACGGGTAGCGCTGCGCTTAACCAGATGGACCTCAGTGAAAATTTTATACAGGTCAATTCAATTTCGTATTTTTCTCTTGATAGACTTTATAAGGATTTATAAGGATGTACTTCGTTTTAATGATACGGTGGTGGTACTTGATGATACACTTAATCAAATTTTCACTACATCGCTTGAGTGCTAAACGGCTAGTGTAAATAACACGAAAAAGAATTCAAGAGAGAAAATATTGATACGTGAGCTCTCTCTTTAGAGGATTGATTTCAGCTATGTTAACTTCTATCCTGGTTGCTTTCTTTTTTTAGGAATGGCCATCAAAACCGTTCGGTGCGCAGCTGACAGTGCTGGACTTGGACTTGTCGAAAAATTACATTGAAAAGCTTCCAGCTGGTGCATTTTACGAAATGAACTGTTTCCGACTCTCATTGGGCTACAATAATATTCGCACGAATATGATTGATCCGGAAGCTTTCATCACACTGGAGAATTCCCTACAATACCTAAATCTAGAGAATAATCGATTACGTTCTATTCCGTGGGAGGCTTTGCATAACCTAACGAGACTCGCGCATTTGTACGTAGGAGGTAATCAACTAGTCTCTGATGAGGACGTGGGTACTCCCGAAGGTAAGCATTGTGCAACACTTACAATTTATTGGGGCTATTTGAACATGTAAAGTAGTATTTACCCAACGAACGAAAGCAAATGGTGACCGAAGCAAAATATGTAGACTGTTCTCTGACGTAATCCTCTTCCTCCTTAGTTAACATTTTCCAAAGCGTAGATTTTCATCTATCGAATAAAAGGGAATTTTCGCCGTTTATTTTACAAATAAAACTTAACGTAACAACGTACCTCTTCATCTGTATAGGATTTTTTTTTGCCCCAAATTCTTTTTCTGACAGGACTTCAGGAGCCGTAGGGCCGTAGCTTTAGTTGAATGAATCTACTTAAATCCACTTCTCCCTGTAGAATGTAGAATGATGCAAAGGCAAACTCATCATTAGCGAGGAGGAAACTATGGAAGTATGGAGGTGGCCATGTAACGAACAACTATTTCAAATCCCCGTTGAATAGAATACTAGCATGTTTAAACTAGCTTATTAGCTCTTCCGCTCATCCTCTCACTCAGAGTTTATTTGCATTTTCGATGAATGATCAGATTATGGAGGGAATGTTGTTGCTCCTAGATTTTTTTTCAGGAGGCTTTTATAGTTAGGGAAAGATTGGGTACTTTATTTCTTGCTTGTGTGTAGGTTAATTGTTTTTTTACGCACGTCATTTCAATCCAATCCAAGCCGCTCAAAATTTGATAAATTGTTCATTATGGGGGAACCGAACGAGATTTAAATTCTAGCTTTCTTCCGACCATCCGTTTATTACCGTTGAATCATAGAATCATGTTGAATAATCAAATTGTTTGCTGTTGTGGCGTATGTGTGCTGGGTTTACACGGTTCAGTGCTTTTCGTGGGAAGCATAGCTTCTGTTTATTTATTGGTAGCCGAGTTTGAATTTTAATGGGCTTTTTTCACAGAGGGAAAGGAGTGTAAATTAACTTACCTCGGGCTGAATGGGAATGAACTGACGAAAATTCCTAGGAAGCTTCTTGCTCGCTGTCCTCATTTACTCCATGTGAACTTAGGGTACAATCAGATTGCACATCTGGATCAAATAGCGACACTAACTTCGTTCCACCGTCTAAAGAAACTTAGTACACTTGTCCTAAGGAATAATCCTATTTACTCTCTGGCGTTTTCTGGAAGTGGGAGCGTTAATGGAAATGGCGGGAGACATAGCGCTGCGGTGCAGCAGCAAAAATCTCTTTATCGTTTTGAAGAAGAGGAAAGGAATCAACGTGATCACGGTTCAGATAACGATAATGGAGGTGGGATTATGATGGACAAGTCTGAAGAAGCTTCTTCCGGTTTTGGTGGACAGGGTATAGTAGGAACGTCATTATCTAGCTCTGCTGCAGCTTACTCCAGTAGCAACTACCATGTTCTCCCCTCCATTCCAAATGTATTCCGGACGGAAGCTTTTCCCAATTTGTATGAGCTGAGCCTTAGCTTCTGTCAACTCAGTGGAGATCTCGAACCATTCCCATCATTACCGCTGACCAATCTCGAAATCAGTATGGGGTTAAAGAGTGCTACCACCGTGAGTACTGCCATGTTCCAAGCGCTAAGGAATTTGGAGTGGCTTGCGCTGGATCACAACAGTCTACAAAGTGTCAGGTATAATTAGGCCTTTTAAAAATGGATTGCTTTGTGTACAGCAGGGAAAATAAAATGAAATAAGACGTGTAAAAAAATTGGATTTCTTTCTTTTTCCTTACATTTACAGTGACTACAGTTTCTACTCGAATCGCAATTTAACCTACGTAAACCTAGAGTGGAACAGACTGGACGGGCTTCCCAGACAAATGTTCCATCCCGACATTCATCAGTCCATCTCCCAAGTCCGCCTCTCCCACAATAAGATCCAGACCATTTTGTCAGAGTCTTTTCTCTCCTTCCCAGCCATTAATCTTGACCTAAGTTACAACGTTATATCAACCGTAGAGAGACACGCTTTCTCTGTCGCTTTTACCAACCACCCTGCTAGCCATTCCACCGGGAAGGGTCATAATAACTGGGCATCCTCATACAGCTCCCCTTCCTCATCTGTGGAAAATGATGTCTCATCTTCCAACCCAAATGACTTAACCGCATCCGCACAAACAGCGTACGCTCCATCTTCTTCATCCTCCATTTCCGCTACGCTCGCATTCACTACGAGCAGACCAGGCTTGAACCTCTATTTGAATAGGAACAAGCTAACACTAATGAAGCCGAATGCTTTGGCCGGCGAAAAGTTTTCACTTGTGGACCTAAGCTATAATCAACTGGTCGCTTTTAATTTTGATACTTTCGGGAGACGTACGCTTCTAGGTGGGGTGAACATTAGTCATAATAGTATTGATCGGATCATGGTGCCAAAGAATAGAAGAATAGTAGTCAAGTTTCTCGATGCATCCCATAATCGCATAAACTACAGGAGTTTATCTGGGGCGTTGCTTTCACTCTGCCCTTCCGATCTACTCGATCTATCTTATAACAAGCTGGAGAGGACGGATTACAAATTGTTTCCTACAAATTGTTCCCTAAGGGTAAGGATTTTTCCATAAACCTTAAGCTTCTGTACACTCGTTGTTAACATGAGATTTGTCACTCAAAGCCAAACGTCCGTAGAAACTTCAAAGCTCCGGAAAAAACACAACTTAAACACTCCATTGGAGTGTATGGGAGAGCTACCCTAAAAAATCAAATCTATTAATTCCTATATTTCCTCTCTGTTTGTTGTTCTCTTTTATTTTAGGCAAAGTGTTAAAAATGCTTGTCATGTGAAACCATGCAATTTCCTCTTTTGTTCTTCTCTTTCACTCCCAGAAAGGAAATGATGTTGTCAGGAAAGAGTCCATAATTTTCACCCAATACAAAACCTATTAATGATGCTTTTGTTTTGTGCTGTTTACTTACAAATTTTTTTCTATTCTCTTTCATTTTAATGAAGTTTTTACTCTAGTAGAGTATGCACCCATGCCCATAATTTTTTTTGTAATGGACAGGCGGAAAATGAAAGCAAAATATTATTAACCGAGCGCTACCAACTAAAATCCACAATCTAATACCGCCGACGGACAGGAAAACTGGTGTTTGTGCCAAACAGAAAAAGAACGAAATGGAGTGTTTAGTTTGAAAACAAAAAGAGGCTTCCAATCCTCGTGTTAATGCTTGAAACTAAAAAAAAAATTACGAAGAGTATATAGGTATGTACAATTGCGATGTTATTTTAAGTTATCCAATTCCAACACTAAAATGCACATCACGATCTACACATTTTAGCCATCAAAATATTCCCCATGTCAAGTCAGTCACGGTAGGATGACATGTCATGTGTGTTTCTCAATGATCATGATGACGGCTTCAACAAATGTGATGACATTTTCTTCACCATCGTCGTCATCCCACCTATCTGTCTTTCTCAGTTTTTGTTGGGGGAATATGTGAATAATGTGTACGTATCATATAACAAAACGGAATGAAAAAGGATAAAGTTGAAATTTGCATTAGAATGGAAATCACTTGCATTCTGCTTTCCCTAAATAAGACCCTTCTCCTCCTACACTCCAACACTAGCTTGGTGTTGAGTATAATCTACTAAAGTGCTTTTTAGGAATCCCATTGCTTCCTTCAACTATATTTTCTAGACCGGTATGCTCTTTTCAAGCTGGGTGACAGGGAGACTATAACGTTACAAGAGTAAAAACTTCAATTCCGCTACTACATGTGCCTTTCTCAGATTCTCCCTACCTATTTTATTTTCTAGAGCGGAAGTAAAACCCGAAGAGAAAGCGACATGAAACGGGGAAATTGCATTTGAATTTTTACAATAATATGAAAAAGGGGAAACTTAGAGTCAGGATACATATTGATATACCATTAAGATTAAAGAGGACATGCCTCCAACTCCCAAGTCCCAACGTCAACATGATCATCACGATATAAAGCGTACATACACAAAGCATATTTTATTATTCAATTTCTGATATTTTCAATCTAATCTCAAGTAGGTCATACACGGATTAAGCAGTGAATGAAATGTAGGAGGCATCTGTGTATAATGCTCCTTTCATCTAGTCAATATTAGCTTTCAAAAGGAGCCTTCATATTTTTTTTAAGAAAGTAGGCACACACAATAACTTTCACTTTTGAATAAATAGGTGAAATACGGTCTACTTACGCTTAACCTCGTTTTGCAAACAGTTTCACAAAAGACAGGGTAACTCGATACCATGTACACATTATGCATTTAAAGCGTAGCGTAAGTAACTTGAGAAGCTAAAAGGAAGAAACAAGTGAAACAAGTTCATATATTTAAAAATTAGGATTTAGTATTTTCATATAAAAAAGTGTAGAAAGCTTTGGATTAGCTTAGTCTCTATGGTTATCTATTTCTTTCCTATTGTTTGGGGACTGTATGGAGTCAAAACTTTCTATCAGTTATCCATTCTCTTTTATTCCAGCGTGCCCTTTTTACTCTTCCTTTTATCTTTTTTGATTGTGATTGAACGTGAGTAGCTTGTGAGTTTGTAGAATGAATAGAGTCAAATAAAGTTTTCATCTTGTTTCGTCCTACTACTTTCTTTAGTCTATACGAAATTGTTCATTTTTTTGGAAACTTTTTAAAAAGACGAGAATACTTGGGAATAGCGAATTTGAAGAGAATGACGAACACACAAATTTTTTTTTGCCTTTGTGGAAAATTGGTTAGAGCGTGAGCGTAAATCGAAACTTTCTGGAGGTTTTGTTTGGACTGTAGATTGGTAGATTGGCTTTGAGTTTGAATACAAGAATTTTAAAGGAATTTGCGAAGAATGGGAAATGAAGTTTAAGAAAATATTGAATTGTTCAATTGGACCTGGTGGACTATTATCTGGAAAGTTTACAAGTGATTCCCTTTGCGGGACAAATGTTTCTTTTGATTTTTACAGGAGGTGAATTTGAATGGCAACTTTTTGACAAATCTCGACCCGGAAAGCTTCGTTAATCTTAGGGAATTATCTGTGAGTACACTTTATTGAAACAAAACTTACTCTTTACATACCTTTTGAACATATCTAAGCATATTGCATTACGAAATGGAACTAGAATGTTTTCCCGTATTCCAAAATGAATCAAAGTTCATGGGAAAAAGTTCAGAAAAACTTTGCCCGCCTGCGTAAGTCAATCATTGAGCGTACGGTAACGAACTTGATTTGTAATCGTGTTCCACTGAATAAGCTTGAAATGCGGGGAAAACTTGGTAACTTTATACGGAGCAAATAGTGGAAATGAAATTGTGCGACAAACACGTATGGGGTCTTTGAAGCTTGAAAAGGCATGTCAAGTCGCTTAGAATTTATTATGATGAATTCTCTAATATTTTGTTGTACTTTTGGCTAGGTACTTCATCTTAGTAACAATCAAATCAATTTCGTTCCCGAAATCCTATTTATTCGTAACAATCGGTTGAACTACCTGGACTTATCGAGGAATAAAATACGTACCCTTCCGCGGGACGCTTTGGTTGGGAGCACCATAGAAAGTATAAAGCTTGGTTCCAATCAATTTTCAACTTTACCCTTCTTTGCATTGTCTCAGGTGACTAGAGTGTATATTTTATTATTAATTTAGCTACACTAATTGTAATGAAACACTTCGTAGTAATTAGATTCATGAATTACTGCCAAATTAATTTGCCTGTTTGACACGCTCCCTCGTGCAAGTAGCCTTAGTAAATTTATATTCTAGCAAAATGGGACTGAAAGTGAAAGTCCTTTTGTCTTTAGTTGTTTCATCCCTCCCCAAAAGAACATAAACATACGTTGGTTTTCTCATTTTCTTTGTCTACGTGACAGATCTCCCGTCGTCTGAGAAGATTGGATATGTCAGAGAATCTCGTGGAGCATTTGGACAGCACCATGTTTGAGTCTATTCCAGGTCTAGTTCATTTAAACATGTCACACAATCGGCTGACCATCCTCCCAGATAACGCTTTCGTAAGTTTGGAATTCAAGGAAATGGTTAGATTCTTACCTAAAGTTGGATATGGGGATTGAATTTTCTTATTATCTTTAGTCAAATTTGGCGTCGCTTCGAGAACTCGATTTGAGCCATAACAGTCTACGTGCCAACTTCAAAGTAAGTATAAAGCTTTATTCTATTTTCATCGATTATTTGTAATTCTGGACAGTTCAAAGTATAGTGCGTTGACTTTATTGCATGCTTGTTGAGAGCATTTACAATCCTTTTATTTAAAAAGAAATCAGAAGGTACAAGATATACGAAGGATATCCCAAGGGACCGCTTCATTTGTCAGGCCTTGTGAACTCACAATCAGTTCAACGAAATTTTAGAATGGTATTACACCGTCATGCTACATACAGATAGAATCAAAAGAAAGGAAGTAATGGGAGGCGTTCTTTCTCTCTCAGTCATTGCCATTTCACTTCCATCTCCCCACATCTGCTCTGTTTTCCCTTAAAAAGGCGAAAAGGATGAATGATGGAATTACATGGACATCTTGTCACATCAAATGTGTTTTTCAAGCAAGGTACATTTTCCTACGATGAAGTCGACTTCCAAACGAATTCCAAAATTAAATCAAAGTTGGATAAAAAGAGTAGAAAAGAGTCTTTAAAGAGACGAAATGCCTGAGTAAAATGATGAAGCATATTGAAAGGAAGCAGATGTTCCCATAGAATCCTAGAATCCTAGGAGGGTTTTGGAGTACATAAGTTTGTTTACTCAGTAACAGGTAGAATTATAGGTATGGCTAGTTATTGCCTATATTTACTATGCAAAATGGTAGTGATTTAAAAAGGAAAGAAACGAAAGGGTATTCAAGTGGCTCTATTATGAATTCAAAGGTGAAAACGAGAGAGTAAAGTCCCAACGGGCAGCCAGGTGCATACTCAAAGTGAAGTAAACTTGAGACAAGGAGAAGGAGCAAATGAATGGAATTTTAGAGTATAAATATGAGCAAGAGTAGAGAGCCCTTTGAAGTGTTTTACCTTAGGAATCCATAGGAGGTGGAAAGATTACTTTGGCTTTTACCCAAACAAAATTCTTTTCTCTGAAGGGAATGACAAGAATATTTTGGGTTTTAGCTTTGGTGTTGGTTACGTCCTTTGTGCAAAGGATCATATCGGTTTGGTTAGGGAATTTGACTGACTTCCTGTTTTATTGGAACTTTTCTTTTAATGTTTAGCCTTTTGAAAAGAGTAAAAAAAAATTAATGGGATAGGATGTAAAGTTGTAAAGTAATGAAGAAAACATGCGTGGGTTTCCTTTGACTTATGGTAGTTGAGGAGACGTCAACACTTAACCTTTTAATGTCTCTGTGATCAAGTAAAGCGTGTCTGAATACTCTGAATCTCTCCCGCAAAAGGTTATGAACCTTTTACACGTTGAAAATGTACAACAGTTTTGTTCCTTTATTGCTTTTTATCTTTTTACATTATGCGAAAACACAAACCATTAGAATATTAAATTACATGGGGAAGAAAATGTGAAAAAAGTGTATGGTAATGGTATCCAGATGCGACCTTTACCTTTAGATTTAATTCTGTAGAGAAAAAGAAAATTATGGGAAAAGGGTGAAGTTTTTCAGTTGATGATAATTTCCGTGTAACTTCTACAAGAGGAGGATAGGAGGAGCTCTAATAATCATAATGATAACATTGATAACGTACAACTTGAAAAAAAAGTTTGACTTTAGACCACAAATTCAAGAGGGGAAATGTTGTAGAGTTGATGATGACTTTAATAATGAGGCTTAAGGAAATGAAAACGAAAGGGGAGGGTAAGAAAAAATTCAAAGTTTATTTTTCGGAAACGTTGCACATTTTTCTTCCGTGGGAGAGAAACCGCGCGCGGAAACTTTAGGAAGAAATGAAGAGTGAAAAGGAACCAAGAGAGGATGCAATTAGCTGAATTGAACTTTACAGAAAGAAATATAAGAATGTGTAGGAATGTAAATAGTAGTGAAATGGTTGACTAGCCACATAAAGCGTATTTTTTGGAAGACAAGACAGACGAGATATTTAATGAGTTTTTTGGTGGTGCGTTCGAACTTTCTTTGAGTAGGAAGGAACCAAAGAATGAATGCACTTTTGTGTAGTCATTTGTGTTAACCTTTTTATACGAGAAGGCCAAAAGTGTAGAAAAAAATTGTGTTTGGTTGAATTTCGTTTTTTTTCTTTTGGTATATTTATAACCTTTTATGCAGGAATTTAAGGGCAGAATGACTGATTGTGAATGGTTTTATTGCACTTGATATATATATTCTCTAGCTTGTTTTACTTAACTTAAAGTTACGCAATAGTAATCGTGTATTTTCTATGAAATGGAAATTCAATGCTGCGTGATTGTGAGCGTGAGGAGAGAGTCTGATCTGTAAAAACTTTTTGTAAAGTCCCTACGGCCAAGTCAAGTAATGATCCTAAGGTTTGCACGTGTGTAGTACTCTATGGATGTACGTAGTACGAGGGCTAAAGTCCAACTTCCGTTTTAGTCAGAGTACAGACTGCAATGCAGGAAAAAGACTACAAGAGTTTCTCTCTTTTTATACAAGGGTAAAGGCCACTAAATTTTTGATGAGATCTGAATTAGTCTCTTGAAGCTCTACATCTATTTCACGCGATATACAGTTTTTTTTACTTCTTTGCCATCTTCTTCCTCCTGTTTTGGAAAAGTTACCCTTAAATATACATACCAGATGGATATAAAGGCTGAAAGTAGTCAGTGAACCGTAGTCATTTGTGAACGTGTAGTATCTCCCCCCACATACATGTATTTTTGAAGGACTTGTGTAATAAAGCTTCCTCCTCTAGACTTACACAACTCACTCAATAAAGAAACTTCTTATGTATTTAAAGGTGAATACGAGAGCTCTATATGTCTGCCATAGTGCCATGCATATGGTAATCCTATGAATCGTCTCTGGTGCTTAAGTAATATAGAAGTTGTGAATTCCTCCGAAAAAAGTTAGAGTTCATAAAACACACGCTGTAAAAAGAAACCTGCTCCAAAACGCGAAACCAAAGTTAAAGTGCACACACATGCAAAAAAATAACTTGCTTCCTCTTGATTCATTTTCATGTTCTCTTTGGAACGCTTAAGGTCCCTTTTTAAGAGAATGTATTTTGGTAAGAGACACGATTTGCAATGGTGGAAAACAGAAATCATAAAAAGGGTACATAGCTTACACATAGCCTTCACTAGAATCTATAATTTTCTTACCTGTCGAACAGAAAGAGAAATCGCGTGAATAAGAAAGTGTAGAAAACTATACTTTTGTGGAGGAAGAAAGGGAAGAAATTATGCTGCAGTGTACACACGATTCTCCATAAGAAAATAAAGTTTTTTTTTGGTTCTTGTGTACGTTGTACACACATGTTTTTTTCACATTATTCTTGTTTTCTGAGCCCATCATGTTTCATTCATAAATCTTTTGGACTCTCGTGTTTCCCTGAAAGAACAAAAGTTTTAGTCTTTGTACGCAGTTGGTGGCAATGGCAGTGGCATATTGTACTGCTTCTCTACATTCTAGAGTTGATCTATCTTCTAGTTTTTTATTCATTTTTATGACGACTTGCTTTCAATTTTTTTCTTAGGAGCTATTCCATTTCCTACCCAAGCTGAAACTTTTACGGCTGTCCAACTGTGGAATAAAAGCTTTGCCGATGTTACCCTTGCCACATCTCATTTCTTTGGACTTGCGAGCTAATTCAATGGATCAGATAAGAATTCAAAGCTTGATGTCCCTAACGAGACTACGTATACTGGATCTAAGGGATAATGAGCTTTCCAGTATGAAGCTCCCTAGTTTCACACCTCTCGCAAACTTGATTTCACTTAGACTATCTGGCAATCCTATGAAGAGGTATGAGGGTGAAGAGGGACTGTATTATGCTTTGAATCATTCATGCGTGTTCTTTATGACTCGATTTTTTTCTTCTTTGGGTAAAAGTTTGACGAAGGAAACGTTCCATGGGCTGACCCGGTTGGAAACTCTTGAAATTTTGGAGTTGGGTAGACTCGATAGCTTCGAGCTGGATACACTTTTGCACCTGGTCAATCTAAGGAGTCTTGCTGTGGAGACCTATCCGAACATTGAAAAGTACCGGTTTCGTTTAGGTAAGCAAAGCAAAGTATAAGAGAGACCTTTAACTCTTCACGTGATAGACAAGCTTTCCTCCAGGAATTTATGCATGTATACTTTCACTTGAAATCCATTTGTCTCCTTTTGTAAAATACTTCATTCAATTTGCATGCGCGTNAATTTGCATGCGCGTAGAGTAGTAAGTGCAGAAAGGAATATCAGCTACAACTTTCCCTTTAGGTTTTTTTTCAATTTCTTGGAAAATAAAAAAGAAGTGTTGACACAGATATACTGCATTATAGTAGTTGGCATAAAACTTTTTATTTGATCATGTCAGTCTACGACTCTGACAGGCATTAAATATTCCGATATTGTTTCCTTTGAATTGAATGTGATCACAGAGACTGAGTCTAACGTAAGTTGATATGAGTCGCTCTAGCGTGATAATTCTTAAACCTACGCAACTCTTGGTAGCTATGATAAAGTCGCAACATGTGAAGCGACATGTTCATAAGATGTATTTAGAATTCTGTGCTTCATTCTCGAAGCTAATTTCCATTTTATACTTTCTTTTATTCATCCCACGACCTTTAGGTGCTCTCTTGGCAGGAATTCCTCATTTGGAGGAGCTACACGTTTACATAAAGGAATCCACCTTGTCGGACCAACTTCTCGGTGGGATTTTCCATAAACTGAAGAAGATCACTGTAACAGGCCCAAACCTTAAAAAGATTGAACCTTCTGCTTTTGAAGGACTCCAGAAATGTTTTCACATGGACCTCACCATTACCAAGACTGCTGTTGACGACATTCCTCCTAGGCTCTTCCTCCTTTTACAGCACGCAGAGTGGGCAAGACTGGACATAAGTGGGAATAGACTGTCTTCCTTAGACTCATCAGCACTTTACCCCAATCGAAGTGTATGGTTTTCTAAAGGGACGAGGTTGCTTCAAGGTAAGTTAATTGTGAACTTAAGCATCACTTCAATTAATTAACTAAATTCACCTCCACTTTCGGGTTGCATAAAAGATGGAAGATATATTTCGTGTGAAAATTGCAAGCGTATGTAAACTCATAAAAATTAAATGACACAGGAATGCAAGTTTATGCAAAAGACTAAAGTCGAAATATATCACGTAAAAACAGACTACATCTTCTGCATTATTAGAATAGGCAATCAATGCAGCGCAGATGCTGGAGTATCTTCCTCCACTTCATTTTTCCTAAGGCTGGTTTGTTTTACGTGCATTTTATATTATTTACTAGGAGGAAAAAAAACTACAAATCGTAAACTTGTCTAGTTCATTTTTCATTAGACTAATGGACTTTTTCTTGCTTTTGCCACGACTGTATTTTTTCCTACTGCCACGGTCTATCAGAGCACATGTAGGAAAAATGAAAGTGAGTGAAGTCGACAGAAGGGACGAGTAAGCTAGAAAATATCTCTGCTTGGAAAAATTTCCCTCGTATAAAAACTCTTATTTATCAGACTAGATTTTATTGACTTTTTTAGTTTTAAGTTTTAGTTTTAGCAAATGTTGGACCTTTTTTCGGAGGAATGAAAGCAAAGTTCCATGAGAAGCTTCTTATCGCTGATTTCTACCACTGATTTTTTAATCTGGTTTGACTCTTGTGCACAACGGAACTCGCAACATTCACATTGAAACTTATCTCATGTACAGGTTATCGTGGAGGGAATGTTGTATTTTTTCATGATGCATTACACATGTGCCTGTAATAATGATAATGTAATAATACCAATAATGGTCATAATGACATGCTATTATTTTCACCACCTTCAAGGCATGAGCATATGCTCCAATATCTTTTCTCTTGAAAGAAATGACTTTCTTTTTTTCCTATCTACATCAGTTATTACGAGCATATTTATTTTTGTGATTTAGTGGCTTTATTTTTTGCGTCCCGTACAAAAAAACGAGTGTAATTATGTGTGTAATGGGATACCCCATGAAATCGTTGTTATGGCTAGTCGTAAATCAAAATGTGGGGTGGAGAGAGGGATTTTTGGATTTTTTTAAGGTTTAATGTGCGATATAGATGTTAATGTTAAGAGCGAGACATTTTTTTGTACAAGGGAGGTGTTAGGAGGGCGTGTAGGAATCATATTTTTTTTGTAAAAAACGTCATAAAAATTGGAAGGAAATGTCACTGTCCATCATCACGAAATGCACAGGGGGAAATATGAGAATATTGATTGAGTTGAGAAGGGAAAAGAAAGATACATGCTGGGATAATGATTAGTGCGTAGTTTGCATATCCGTCAAAACATGATTTACTTGTTTAGGGAGCTCCTGGTGGGGTATAGCATGTGTTATTCTCTAAAGACACTGGAGGTTCTATCGGCCTGTGTGAAATTGGAGAAAGTGGTTTGGAGTACGTACAAGTGCTTTTTATGCAGACTGGGAAAGCAAATAGTAACTTTGACTACAAAAATATGTCATTTGCGTTTATAAAGTTTTAGGCTCCTGTGGGCTGTTGAGTGAAAAAAGGCTCATTGAATATAGGACGTTTAGTAATTCCACTCACTTTTTTCAGTGAAATCAAAAGTGAAAGTATGAAGGACGATGCTCGTAGTACCTACTGAATGTTTAGCATGTCTACTCTAATTGGATCATTTTATTGAAGTAGTGACATGCATGCGTGTCCTAATAATTCGTCGACAAAAAATTAATGATTTATGAGCTACATAAAGTTTTTGATATAAAAAAATTTATAAAGGGAATTGTGCGTTTCGTAATATAATTTTTCAGGGGTAATTACTTTCGGCATAACTACATCGCTTGATATGTTTCTAGGTGGTTTGATTCTCGATGGAAACGAGTGGATCTGTGATTGTGACCTAGTCTGGAATCGGTGAATGGCTGAGACGCTGGCTCCGGGAAAGTTTCGAGTCGCACTCCACCGCCATCCCCTTAGTCCATCAAATGTACGAAGAAATCCGTCGACCCACCTGCGTAGATCCTAAAGGCGGAGGGAAGACGATCCCGCTAATTGAGCTATACTCGGATGTCATGTGTCATGCAAGCGCACTTAGTAAAGCGAGCTCCACTCATTACAGTAATCTCCTTCACCCTTTAAAGCTTGGCAAAGAGGGTTTATTTACACTTGAACATCTTTCGTGGATTCTGTTCATATGTTTGGTGGTATTCCTCCAAAGTATCTTGCACAGTATATTCTTCACCGAGGAATTGAGAAGAGTCGCTACGCTTGTTGATTCCCCTTCTACACAAACATTACCTAAGAGGGAGACCAGATAGCAACAACCTACTCAACAATGTTCATCAAGTGCCACACAAAATATCCATCTTTCTCATTAAGCCGTATAAACAAAACGTTTACATTATAAGTAGCGTCAGCAGACCAGGTGAGTTAACAAAATGACTACAGAGACAAGAAAATTATAGACCATATCAAATTATTTAAATGATACATTTCAAAATAATATTATATCCGAGGTCAATTAGCGTTAGTTTCGGATATTCTATACCTCCACCTCCCCCATACCATTCCCTTCAATCAAGTAACGTAACTATTTATTAAGTCTACGGTCTAGGGGAAAGTGAAACAAATATATGGCCTCATTATATTCCACACAAAAACTACAGCGCATACATATCAACTTTATGGCTTCCACTGTTTCCACTTAAAATATACAAAAAACTAAAAAAAAACAACCAGCACATAAATGGCTAGATAAATAAACAAACTCGCACAAACTAATAGACAGGGACATGGAGGCAAGGGTCCGGTCGTTCACCTCGTGTTAGCACTAAGAAGCACCATGACATTGACTTAACAACCTGCATATCCCTATTTTCTCCCTTAATTTATTACTGAGGGCACTACGGCGCTCACCAAATAAATAATTGGACTATATGATATTGGAGGATATAAGGATGTTGGCTATCAATATCAATGAATTTGAGTAAATGCACGCACGCTTTCGTTTCAATCCTAAAACGAGAGTATTGTTTCCCTTGGAAAAATTTCAATTTTTCTACCAATCACAGTTGCTTATTATTCAGGAAGTCAATTAGAGGAAGAAGGATGAATGATATGATAGTTATATTTATGATGGGCCACTTACTCAATCCATATTCTTTCCCATTTTTATAATGATACATCAAAAATAATAGATTTCTCGTATATTTTATCCAGTGAGGAGGAAAAACAATCAATATATGTTACCTACCTTACAATTCAGATTACCTTTTCAAAACTGAATTCAAGTATTATTGAGAATAACCTGGGCTTGACACGTACTTACTATATCATTCAGTTTTGAAAACATAGAATTCAAAAATCGAGCGGGAAAATTTAAATTTGCTTAGTTATTTGAAGCTATACACCATTAGTGAAAATCATGCGTGTAGCACGTTTTTCCAGGGCTACAGGTACAATGATGGAAGCAATCCCAAAATTATAAAGTTGAAAACAACTGTAAAAAATAACGTTCTTTAATTTAATCGAAGTACGGTATTCAAAATCTAACATGAGGTGGTGGTGGATTAAGGTTTGTCTTCATAGTGATGGTGTGGTGATAGCTTAATCAAATTTAGGATTATGGATTGTACATGACGGGGGAAGATTTGGAGGATACCTGAAGGAGGAAATATGTGCCTTACCACTTTTATACCAAAAATACATATTCCATTTTTTCTCTCTAATTTATTCGATAGAATAGTGTATAGGTGTACATGTGGTGTGAGTCATTATACCTCAAAAAAAATTACAAGGAAAGGTAACTAATTGCTTTCCAATTCCTGTTTAAAAAATACATGATGTCGGCGAGTATTAGATTTTTTGGAAGGAATAATGTTTAAGCTTATGCTTGTAGCATATTTAATGAGGTAAATAAGGTAATTTTATACCTTAGTGGTTCCAAAGGCTTTTGTGTTGTGAACTGTATCCAGTTAGATGTAAAATTGCGCAAAACACAAAAATCACTTGAATTTGTATATATCTTTGTATAAATAGATTATGTTAGAACTGAGCAGCGTACTGTAAATAGTAGATGTTAGAGAGGCAAATGGTTATTTAATGATGATTATGATTCATATCAAAAGTTTTAATGGCGATTAGTCTCCACTCATGATGATGCATGGGTTTAAAGAAGCCTGAAACTCTGGGGAGAGGTATTCTTATCCTTGTATGCGAATTTATTGATTAGCAGCGCATGCATAATACCACGTGAATTGTTAATGTTGGAGTAAGGCTAAAGTACGAATTTTGTACAAAGATGTTTTCTCGGAAAGATGAATTATACATAAACTATTGAGCATACAGGGAGAAAAAATAAAATTTATGAACATGAGATTGTTGTCAGTGTCTGGTCATTTTATTGTAGTGTTCATGCTAATTTTTCACAGAATAATGAAACCAAAAGAAGGTCAAAAAGTATGCATACATTTTTCAGTGGGAACATGCAAAAGGGAAATAAATTTTTAGTTTATGACTTGTTCAACCATAACTTAAGGTCATTGTGCTACAATTGATAACTAAGCTTAGGATTAATAATATCATCACCCATCATCGTCGTGGAATTTCGTGGCTTATTTTCTTGTCCTTTGCGCCAAATCACTCATTTACGGCTTTCGCTTATTCATTAATATTTTAGGGAATTGGGAGCATACAGAAAGGGTGGTGAAAAATGAAGGGAAATCGATAAATGATCAATTCGCAACTACATGAATGAATCGATCGGTATAACGATATGGGGCTTCCTTCTTACCTTTACGTAATACAGTTTTATTAGGAAAAGTGCATATTGTACCTTCCTATCTTTTTGTGTTTGAGCATGTTTTTGCTATTTGTAGCTTGTAGGTTACGTCGAGATAATTATTGAGTGAAGAGCGTGCTGGGAAATACTAGAGGAACTTGCTAATTGTTTTCCATGTCGAAGCCTTGCCAATATGGTATTTGAAAGGCTTAGGTATCCAGGTAAACCCAAAAAATCAATGATCATGTCTGATGTCGGGGTAAAGTGAGATTCTGCTCTAGTATTTCCCATAGTGTGTGTATTATTTTCTTACGGGCCAATTCGCCAAAAAAACTGAGATTAGATGAAGGGAATGTTTTCTCCTGACTTCTCGATCTCGACATCATATCATATCATGGTATCATCACGTCTGCGAAGAGAAAACATTTCATGTTGTTTTAGTTGTGTAACCGCACTGCAGTACATTACACTTCATATCCTTATGTTCATCTTCAAATTGATGATAATGACGGCCACGGCCCATCGACTCAAAAAGGAACATTCTCTGGAAAAAAATGGATTATATATGTATTGTTAGTAATAACAAGGGAATTACAAGTTGCAAGGGGAAGACCATCAATAAAGCCAAAAAGAAAGGAGTTGAGTAACCAGTCTATAGCTTTGTAGAAAGTAGCATCATCATATCATAAAAAATTGCGCGGTTTTGGTTTGGTTTGCTTCACTCACTTTACGCCACTCAAGCTCAA
>JAANSQ010000570.1:0-21914 GCA_036850885.1 Lepidocyrtinus dapeste
TAATACAGTTACAACATGGCTCTCTTATGCATAAGCAAATAGTATTGCGAGTATTTCAAGTAGGAAAGATCTTGAATAGGCTTGTTATGTAGATATCACACTCACAAATACAATCTACCTGATTTAATTTTTACTTTAGGGTTAATAACAAGCAAAATAGGTACGGAGAATTATGCATGCAAAAGTCCAACTTTTATTTATTTTTTGTAATGTATATTTAGTTCTCATTGTTTGTCACTTTGTAAATTGTAATGTGAGCTGAGCTTTACTTTGTCCCTGCATTACTCGATTACTCCCTGCGGAGTAAAAATGTAAATACATATGACAACATTTAAAGTCAAAGGGAAGACGCAATAGGTATTTGAAAACATGTTTCCAAAATATTTTTTGTTTTGCGATATGATATGAGTAAAAAAAATTCGTAATATTTAGTTGTACTTTGGCAATGACATAAGGAGCTCGATAGTTTTATGACGTTGTTGAATGTTGCAAAAGGCCATGGAGGACAATAATGATAATAATAACAGGAAACGAGTCAAATAAACGTTTGCGAGTATACCACAATGTAGAATAACTGAAATTTCAAGAAAAATGTGACGTCCTGTGGGAAACTTAACTTGTGGTTTCTAGGATCAAGGATAGATTGATCAGTTTACTGAAAAACATTTTAGTCATTGTTAGATGACTAACCTCGCGGAATAAACAATAAATCACCACGTTTTATCATAGACTTCATCTGATTCTTGGATTTAATGAAATAAATAGACGTAAATATAGACGTTCAGGTTGTTTGCTCTGCAAAGTCTAAAAAACAGTTATGTTCAGACTTGAGGGGATGGGTAACAACTTAATCAATTTCCCAGTGAAAACGAAACTGCTAAGTACCATTGTTTTCAGTGGTGAATCATCAAGTGAAACCGAATATGTGTTCATAAGTAGTGTAGTCCTTCAAAAGTTGCTAAATGATTTATTTACTAACTTCTCCGATTTTAAATGATTTGAAGGTAAGATTAGAAAGAATTTTCTCATACTCAAGATATTAATTACATTTCACTTGCTGATGCTTTCTATCTGACTGCACACAGCTTCTGATTCCTTTGTTAATTTGTCCTTTAAAATTATACACGATTGAGCGTCTGTGTTGCTCATTGTTAGCACGGCTTAAACTTCAACAGTATTCAATTCAATTTGGTTTAATCAATGATCATGATCACGATCTAATCATAAGCAATACTGTTCAATTTTGCGATTCACATTTTGCCTCAGCCTAAGCCGGTAGAAGAAGCTACACTTTATTAAACTAAACCATTGTTGTTTGACATCTGTTTGAAATAATTGATTTAGTCTGATTGCCCAAGGCGGAAAAAGCTAGAGTTGGAAGAGACATTCATTCATTTCACCTCTGACAAAAGTGACGTACAAAAAATATTATCCTTTCAGTTTTACTTCAATCTTCTGTCAGATTTGAGACTGAGATAATGTACTTTTGAAACAATATTGAAAGCCCGTACATGTCTTGTGTCAATTTCAAAATAAAAGTTAGCTTATATAGTAAATTTTCATTCTTTCACATTCTATTCACTTTTGAAAGTGTTCCTACTAAGTTCTGAGTGATTAGGTGGGTAGGCGTTATTCATTCACTTATGCTTTTGCAAATAGCGGATGTTGTAACGTTCACCAGCATAATAGTAAACTACAGGATTTTTTGCCCTCTGCAATCCGCATCTGTTCAAATATTAGAGAAAAGTAACGCGCACTACGTTTTAAGCTGAGATAACAAAAAGGGAATTTAAAAATCGTAAAACGACTCTATTCCTGCCCTTCCTGAACAAAGTAAATCTGTATTTTTACAAAAGACTCTAGTGTATATCTCGTGTGATCATCATATTTTTCTCATCCTTTTTGCAAGCTATGATTAAAGTTTTATTCCGTCGTTTACGAGCTGTACCAAACCAGACTGTTCTATTTCACGTACAGGGCAATAAATGGAAAAATTATGAGTTGGACGAAAGGAAGAGGAGGTATAAACCTAAGCTAAACTTCTCTTGTGCCTAATCAACTATGCAAATTTATTTAGAGTGATATTGAAAAACCGTTTTCGTGTTTGGTTGTGGTTTACAATGGAAATAAAAAATATAGTGTGTGACTGGTCTATGGGATGGTTATTGTTAGAGTTGGAGAGATTTATCTACCTAATCTGCATAATACGCTTAGATTGACTACGCTTTCAAAAAACTCTAAAAGAAGAGAAAGGTAAATGGATAATACAGTCCAAAAAGCATAGAACGATCAGTTTTCATCCTTTCTCTCATTCACCCTCTCTCTGCCAGAGTGCCATGTAGGCAAAGTAAGTCAGTAACGATATATTCTTTGGGACTTTTTATAAACTTCAGTTTGACTCAAAGTCTGTGTCATTGGTCCATTGTTTGAAAACTTAACATTTGAGGACGCTCCTAAAACAATAATAGTTTAGTGGCGCGTTCTTTAGCGTCATTTCCATTTAATATTCATGTTTCGTTTTAAAAGTGTACATATTTTAAACGCTCCTATTAGAATGGTTATTTCATTTCATTAGCACCTCTAGTAACTTGCTCTGCGTGAATGAAGTCAAAAGAGAGTCACATTTCAGTTTCATCCTTCTTATATGACAATCGTACTTACCCGCTCGCACTCGTCGTGTTTCAGATCAAGGCAGAGAGTTAGAGTATGATCTTGGTCTAATTTTAAAACTTGGTAATGTATACGTTTTTTTATGTGGTGGCAGTAAAAATGAATTAGAGGGTGGGCGACGATGATGTCTAAGCTTTCTTGAAACTCAGCGTATTATTAAGTTTAAGCATATGGGTTTACATTGTATTTAGAGTTCACAGTTCACGGAGCATGAAATGTAGACAGTGAAGCCCAAAAGACAGAGACACCCCACTATTTCAATTTAACATTAAATTCGTTTAGTTAATAGAAGCTAAACTGACATGACAGTGACAATTGAATGTACATGTGCCGAAAAGGACTTTAGACCTTTGGCATGTGGACCAAGAGTGTAGATGAGATGTGGATGCGATCTTACATTTATGCAAATCAACAAGTAGCAGTATTTATCTTTGTAAAAAACTTTGTGTATTTTAGGATTTGTAGGTGCATGTGTATGTGTGTGCCACAATCTTTTATTTATCTGGCTACATCTTCAAGTCATTGATGTCAGAAAAATATTAAGAAAGATAAATACCTACAGTATCTTAACACGCATAGTTTAGAGGTCGAAGGAGTTGTGACGCTAATCATATTTTGTGTATGCGTTTGAAACAAGAAAAAAATAATGTGTTCTTTTTCATAAATTCAGTTATAAATTTAAGACTGGCAGTGTAGCTACTAGGATGAAATTGTTAGTACATTACTTGTGTCGTCTGAGGGTCATCATCTACTAAAACACTGTATTCTAACTGGTTGCTTCAGCCAAAAGTTTGAAATATTGGGACATCATGAAATCCCCCATAGATATGGTTTGATATTGAAAAAGAGTGTTTTTGTCTTATTGTTATTATCCTGTTTTTCGAATTTAATGAATCTATAAATCACCTTATTCCTCCCATGCGTATCGTTATTACAGTGTAGCATAGGTCTTGAACGTGATAAGTTGTTTTTTATTTTCTGTTTTGAAGGAAAATGTAAGTAGGCAGTGAGTCAATGCTCGGTGGTCTTGATGAAAAATACATTTGCCTGAAAGCTTAGCTATTCATTTGGACTTTGTTCATGCACTGGTTGAATTTTGGTTGGTAGGGTAGGAAGCATTTTGATTAAGAAGATAAAAGCATCACACATTTCACATCGTCTAGGAAGAAGCTAGTGAAAAAAATTCAATGTGGCTTGAGAATTTGTTTGTCTTATGGTGATAATTTGTGTTTCAAAGTGCTACCTCCGAAAACGAGATGAACATTGGTGTGGGATACGACACATTCCTTTTGGGACTCACTCCAACAACGGAGTATGGGGATCCTTCAAGTGACGACTTGTCCTCAGAATGGGACACGGATGATTCGGAACCTCAACCTATTCAGACTAAGGCAAATGACCCTAAAATATTTTTCCTACCTTTCTTTCTTCAAGATCCTTTGGAAAGATATGTATTGCTTGTCAGTCATGAAGTCATGAGTCAGAAATCGATAAGTTGAGAAAAATGGATAAAGTTACGTCGATTATAATAACTGTTCTTCTACGCCTTAAAACACTCCTCGTAATCTGTCTGTGAATAATGATGTGCTCTAAAAGTTTGATTATGATTGAAATTTATTGTTTGTCTTGTCAGTTTTTATTTTTGCATGCATGTTACGCACGCACACTTCCCGTTGGAACTGGAATTGTAGTGGAGTTTTTGGCTTTTCTTCTATTAATAGAATTTTTGTTTTGATTGATTGACTCAACAGGTGTCAAAGTGGAAGAAGGTGCAAACGTTCTTTCATCACGTAACTCCTTTCATTCAGACTTATCACAATAAGGCTCAACAGCCATGGATTCAGCTAGCTGGACATCAGGGAAACTTCAAATCAGGGAGGCAGCATGGTACAATTCTCAAAAAATTCTGTCAAAGAGAAAAGGATGCTTTAGATATTCTCATGGAGGACTCGTTGAAACCATTTGTACCTCAGTATTACGGACAATATAAAGATGAAGAAGGAAACGGTAAGGGGAAAAAATAACTCGCTATTTACATCATTATGATGGTATTATGCAATTACTCGAGTGGATTGATTCATTTGTTCAGAATTCATCGAACTTGAAGATCTGCTGGGACATTTTTCAAATCCATGCGTGATGGATTGCAAAATTGGCGTCCGCACGTACCTCGAAGAAGAGCTTAAGAAAGCGAAAGAAAAACCTAAATTGAGGAAAGATATGTACGAAAAAATGTGTCTTATTGATCCCAACGCACCTTTACCCGAGGAGCATCAGCTAAGAGGCGTTACAAAACCTAGGTATGATGTACTAAAGTATATTTTAAACAAAATTAACCGTCAAAAAAGAAACTAATTATAAATGTTTTTCTGATTAGGTATATGGTATGGAGAGAAACGATCTCTACAACTGCAACACTCGGTAAGGTTACCTACAAACAATGAAGCCAACTGATTAAAGCTCAAGATGTATTAGTGTTTTAATATTGTCTGTCTTTTGATTGGTCTGCAGGGTTTCGAATAGAGGGAATTAGACGGAGCGATGGAAGCTCATCAAAAGACTTTAAAACGATGAAATCTGAAAATCAAGTCAAGGAGGCTTTTCTCTCATTTCACAAGGGGTATCCTGACATAGTGAAGCAGTACCTGGAGCGTCTCAGTGCTCTCAAAATCGCGCTCGCACAGTCACAATTTTTTGCTACGCATGAGGTACACCCTAAACGTTTCGATATTAATTATAATATCTACTCATTAATTTGTCAAAATTGTTAATCCCACTTTAATTTTTTATATCAAAAATATTTCTATTAATTCTGCAGGTGATAGGAAGTTCTCTACTCTTTGTTCATGACTCTACAAAGGCCTCCGTTTGGATGATAGACTTTGCCAAGACATGCCCGCTCCCTGAAGAATGTCCACCCATTAGTCATGAAAAAGCATGGGCACTAGGCAATCACGAGGATGGCTACCTAATTGGCCTTTCTAATCTCATTAAATTTTTTGAAGATATGATTAATAACGACTAACCACTACCTATAGTCGTATTTGCTACTAAAAAAGCTATACTTTTTGTGAGATTTATTATATACCTTTAGTTAACCACCAACTAATCATAATTAATTATTCGCGAAATGAGATATTTTTGAATTTCCCTGTATGATAAGATCTACAAGTGTGACAAATTACTGTTAGATCTTTGTATCTTGCTACTCTAGATAATCGCTCTAAATGTTTAACTTTGAGTGATTTATAATTTGTGAAATGAAAACTCAGCTTTGGATGATGCTAATAATGCATTAAAAATTTGCTAACAATGAAATACAGAATTTATTGTATGTTGATTTTATTTTGTGGAAGTTTTTTTTCTCCTGAAATATCTCTATTTTGGGAAAGTACAAATCTGGCTTTTCCACTCTGTGACTAAGACAGTTATAGATTTAATTTGTTTATTTATACAAAATTGAACTCTCCCCACTCGCCAATTGTTTACCTATAACTTTACAATCACCATTAAGCTAAATGTTACAGACGTATCATGTTTTCCGTACATTGTAAACTGTAGTTGGAAGTAATAAAAATGGAATACCGTTTTTGTTATCTATCAAGCGAAAGATAATTTCTGAAGCGAAGGTTTAACGAAAAGAATATTACCGAATATTTTATTCATTTTATTTAGTTTCATTCCATCTCAGTATAAAAAAGGTTCATATCATTATTTATATGAGTTGGGTAGAATTATAGGAAAAAAGTATTTCGAATTTAGGTTGAATGAGTAGGATATGACTCATCTATGACCTCTGCGACCTCTCTGGTCGTCTAGTAATCCCCAATCGTCGTCATCTCTAGTGTAAGTATACAATGGAATTAGAGTATGTCTCAGATTGTCCAGTCTTTTCCTTTTCTGGATACAGTATATCGTCTAAAAAGAAAAAACAACATAATTTTCAAAGAATTGTCTAATTAATTAAAGATGTTGCTGTCTAATTAAAATACTTACCAGGGCTGAGAACAAGGCCACACTTAAAATCACGAGGAGTGGAATCAGCATGAAACCCACTGACTCATTCGCCTGGGAATTTATCACGTGAGGATGCGAATGATTGTCATTCTCCGAGGAGAATATGAGAGTCTCTGGCGTTGGGTAAATGAAGGGTGGTGGAGAAGAAGGTGCTTCATGATTACGCTTCAATACAAGACCTTCTGACAAAGACGGAAGAACAGATAGCACGGAGGAGTTCATCTTTAATTAATTCTTTGGAGGGTGAACAGTTTCACTAATTTACGACGCAAGCTTTCCACTTGACTCCATCAAGCTTAAATAACATGACCACCTCACGGCAACTTAAAATTCAAAACATCAAGGTTGAACTGAGTAATGACGAGAACTTGCTCCTTTCTCAAATACTTTTCCTCTAAACTTGGTAAAGTTCGAGAAATTGAGTAAACCAAGGACAACTTTGTGACTCACTGATGATGAAGCGATAACAACTATACAAGTTCAGTACAAAATATCCTCCGTCTATTTTATTTTCATCGGGAAAACTACTGTTTTGAGTAAAAAATGGCGAGAGCTACTTTGTTAAACTTCTCCTTTTTCGAGCATTTTCCAATACAAAATGTTGCATGGAGCATATACCGCATGGTGTGATGTGATGAGATATTTTTGATTTCGTGTCGAAGACGTGTGTCGTTTTTTATTAGTACTTCGCCCAGTTGGCCTTTGGCCAAGTGCCAGGAAGGAAGACTTTTCTCATGAACGAAACGCGAGCATAAAGAAACAATAATGTTTTACGTTTCCTCGAAAAGTGCGTCACAAGTTGTACATTTCGATCGATTATAGTATTCTGGGTTGGTGATGGGGATAGGTAAACCACAGATGAATAAAATAGAAGATATTCTTCGGAATAAAATTAGGTATGGATATTTCAATGCACATAAAATGCAATAATTCTATGGAATCCAACACAATTGACATATCTTTATGCGTAAAAATATTTGATATTGAAATTATCTTTTAAAAAAATATTTGATCTTCAAAATATTCTGTTTTGGGTTCAGTTCATCGGAAAAATCTCAATTTTAAATCATAATGGAACTAGTATTGGCTTATCAGTGAATCATATCATGAGATATATTTTTTTAGTTTTTGTTTGAAAGGTACCTGCTCCTGTAATACTCCCAAACTTGATTACTTCATGCCACCACAATTGAAATTCCGTTCTTCTCTATAATCCGTTCGAACACGTGCCAGTAATCATGACTCATGAGTTAGGAATCTTCTTTCAATAAAAATTTTATTTATGATCATCCATATCGATACCGACTGATGTGCTTACATTCATTGATACGTGGTTGTTCACTCCCTTCTTCCTTTTTCTTATCGAAGAGGTTAGGTTCACAGTAGGAAGTTTAAAGATTTCGTATACTGATCAACTGTTAAGGTGTAACAGCTTTCATTGCATGTACTATTGCACTTGAACCTTTGCCAATTAACGCCACAAATTGTTAAATTGCTCCTATTTAATGCACAGTACGTTAACTTTACCTGAGAGATCAGATATTCATAGAATATATCGATTAAGCGGTACCTGATAAGCACAACTAGTCAGGAAATTAATGTACAAGAGTGCCAAATGTTAACCTCCTCCTTAGATTAAGCTTAGTCAATAAACTTTTGCGTTATTGTTAGCTCAACTTTTTGGTCGGTTGCGTTTAATGATGATAATTATCCTAAATTGTAGTCCGGTCCAAATGATGAGTAAAACAAATGAAAAGTTCAGCAGAATCGTTTTCACTGAAAATATTAATCCAACAAGAGACTTGAACGGGACTTGAACCAGTCCCGTCCTATGAATACGTAACATTCTTTGTAACTACAAGATGGAGGTTGGCGATTGGAGAAACAACGAATAATCCATGTTAGATCATTGTATGAAAATACTCTTTTGCTCCTTGGTGCTTAGGAAATAATGTAGTCTTTATCCGTCTCCATTGTCCATTCAAACGGATTAAATGAAAAGGAATCATTTATAGGCACCGTCTCATCCCGCGGCTCTCTTAAGGTGAGAAAAGGTCTCCGAAATTAAAAAGGAGTTATTGGGTCAACTATTTTTATCCATGCGATGACCACACGAGTTATATGGTGTGGTGTACCGTTACAGTAAAAACAAAGGAAAAATGAAGGGAAGAAGGGAATTTATGCAGCTGAAGTTGCATTTTAGCAATAGGTCCTCAGTAGGGCTCAAACCTATTTCCTAAAATTAAATTTGGATTTGACCTAGAACTAAGGACAGGTTTTATGAGCAAGTGCTCAGGAGAGAACTTGCAGGCTAGTATAAATTCAAGGTCCTGTGGACTGGACCTTCATCAGTTTCTTCCAGCTTAATCAGCTCTAAGGTCATTCCTTACAATTCACTTAAAAATATCGTGTGTTGATTTGGGGTATTGTGAAACAAAAATGTCGCGACATAATATTTTGATCGTGGTTGGTGTGCTGTATCTAGCAACTGCAGTTATCTGTGGAGGTATGCCAGAAATCTAAAGTTTGAACCGAACGGTTTCTTGATTTTCGTGGTTTTAATCTTGCAACATCTCTTAAATTTTCAGTTGTGGATCTTCGATCCCCGGATGAAAAGGACAAAGGCAAACGCGACATAATATTTTGATCGTGGTTGGTGTGCTGTATCTCGCAACTGCAGTTATCTGTGGAGGTATATCAGAAATATAAAATTTGAGCGGAACAGTTTCTTAATTTTTGTGGTTTTAATCTTGCAACATCTTTTAAATTTTCAGTTGTGGATCTTCGATCCCCGGATGAAAAGGACAAAGGCAAGGAAAACGAGAATGAGAAGAAAAAGCCCAACATTCTCAAGGACTACGTTTGCCTCCGAGATGGTGAACTATGTCATCCAGACTTTGCCAAGAACCGTGGACTTTACGTTTCATGTTCGAATGGAATCGCTTGGGAACAGAATTGCCCCAAGTGCAGCTACCACCCAATTGCATGCCCAACCAGAAACTTATGGTTTGATGGAGACAAATGTGACTGGGCTAGTCCAAAACTTGCGAGCCAACCTTGCATCGATAGAATCCCATTGTACGAAATCAACAATAGCACTCAAAAGGACCAACATCAATCTAGTGTAATGAGTGAACAAGAGATCTTACTCCAAAGCCTCCAGGGACCTCCAATGCCTATGGTTCAACATCAAGAAAAGAACAACAACAATAACAACAAGTGGCCAGTCAACCCAATGCCCATGCCAGGACCAGGATATTTTAAGTCTCCAAAGTCTGGAGAGTTTATGGACAATGAGCCATCCCAAGACATTGATCTCAGCCAATTGGAAGATGAGAAAGAGAAAGAAGAGGAGAAGGAAGAGCCACAAGAAGTTAATGAGGACAAGTACGAAGTAATTGGAGCCAAGAACCGAAGGAAGTCCGCCGAAGAAACTGACCCAGAAATTCCTACTTACCTGAGCCCCGATGACGCTACCGTAGGATCCAAGATTGTTAAGCTTAGCGAACCAGTTTACGCTCTGGTCAACTCTCCAAACGGAAATGGGAAACAGGTGCTAATGAGAGTATTCCAACCTTTCGTTTTGGAAGACCCAGGCCGTGGACTTCTCCCTAATCTATTGAGCTTGCAGGAGTAACCTTCCTCCCTCATAATATAAATCTTATTTATTATAGATAATTATGGTGCCAATATTTGTAATTTTTAGTAATTTATTCCACTTACATAATTTATTTACATCGTTTGTGTGGTATTTATGTGTTGTTGATGTTATCGCAATAAAAAGCTGAGTACTTGAAAACTTTCGACTATAATTTGAATGAAATTTCCATCCAATTATCTAAAAACAAGGAGTTAACTAGCTTTCTCAATTTTCCACTTGTCTATACTCTTCATTATCTCCCATATTACTTGAATATTCAATAAGCACTACAAAATTCCTAAAATAAGAATCATATCTTAGCATTTCGGCATGAATTTCAGTTTTCCATTTGAGTTATCTAAAAGTGTCTGTTTTTCCCCGTCCTACACCAATCATAACAAAAAAATTAAGTTATGCTTCGGCGAGCAATGAATTTTCTCATCCAGTTCGTGTGAAAGATGCGCATTACAAAAGACAAGATGAATCTGATTAGGCATTCTGCTTCAATTCATTATATACGCTTTTCTTGACGCGTCTCATTAATTTTTACTAACATAAATTGTGAATGCAGACCATACACTCGAAACGAACAATATTTGTGAAATAAAACAAGCAAGATTTTACGTTCGCACACAATCCAACTACACCACTTCTGATAGTAATCTCTCTTTAAATTATTTCACTACACTATATAAATAAATTTGATTAGCCTTTGAATCAAGGCGGATATGCATAAATATCGCTTCATGGGAAATACGTCTAGAGACTTAATGGGAATTTACAAAATAACATTCTCATCATCAAGTCAGGCCAAGCTTCAAATTAGAAGAATTTTATGATCTTATTTCTTGATCTCTGTACTACAGTGTACCGTCGCTACCAATGGTGTAGGTATAATTAACCTTTGCTTCAATTCTTTATATTCAAGGACTCTCAAAAAATTAGGCAATCTGACTCAGCGTGATCGACACTGATCGTGTACACTCCGTTTTTTCATTCGCTTAGCTTGATTTTATATATTTATAGGCTAGAACGTACTCACCTTACAGTAATATATTAGCAGCCCAAGTGAATAAATATTTCGAGCATGTAATTAAACCCACGATTAGAATTTCATTCATACCGAAAATCTAATTAGGTATAATTTGAAAGAATAAGTCAAGCAAGCGATTCAAACATTTAGTATTGCTCTTGTTCTAGGTACATGTTTTATAGCTAACATGATAATGATAAGCTATCACAACTCACGATGCGTGGCAATGATGATGTAAGTAGTTCGCCATAAGCATATTCTTGCTCCTTTTTAAATCTTAATACACTCTCCTATTTACAGTATAACTGAACTATAAAGTTTTTGCACGCTGTACATAAATTAAATTACCTACATAAAATTATGACCAGAGTATAGGCATTTTTCTAAGATAAAATATATTAACGTCACGAATCCCATTAATTCATTTCACTTATTCCAGAGAGGTCAACTCAACTCTTGCCATTGACGAATGTTTCACATTTCTTCTTAATATCATTTTTCTTGGCCAATTACATCTTCAACTATGGCAAGCTTGGAAGATGTTATGAAAGATTCAAAAATCCCCCAAACACAGAGTTCCGTCTTGCTATGCTTCACTGTAAGCGTATTACATCTTAATTGCCAAAAATTTTGACAGAGAAAAATGATATGAAAAAGGAGATTAACAAATATGAATATAGGTTTTTAATAAGCCACCTACAAAAATCGCTGGACTGTGGGCCTTGTAAAGATTGTCTAGATAAAACTGTTCTGGCCGTGCAGACCAAATTCCCAATTTCTGGAAATATCTACGTAAGCGGATTTAATTACACCGCAGTTACCACAATGTAAAGCACAATGCTTCGTTTTTTCAGATCCGGTTTGTCTCGGGTCACCAACTCGGATCTTTTGTTGCGTCTTTTAATTACCTAAATTACATCCTGGCTAGAGCCTCAAAATCTACATTACTCTAAACTTGAATCATATGCAGCAGAGGCAACATATCCAGCTTGTAATACTGAATGAGAGAGTAAAACAGTCATAAAAGTTTATCACGCTACATTAAAAAAAATTATTACTACATTTCCGATTCCGACCGTACTCTAGCTTCATCATTCGGCTCTTTTATCATACTACCATTCATTCATTGATTTTTTTTTTGGGAAACTCAAAAACATTTCATGCCATCATTACCTCATTCATATTCTCTTGTTTGTGTCAATGTGTCTGAGTCAGTGAATGAATGAAGCAGTACGATTTAATGGTTTATTCATTTCAAGGAAACCTTTAAAAATTAATGCTGTATTCGCATTTACGAATCGTAAATTACGATCCGTCGATAAAAGTTGTACTTGTGTTGTCCTCTAAAACTCAATTTTAATATGCAATCTTTCCTCTACCACTTCCATCAAATGCGACCAAAGATCAATACCCATGGATTTAATCAGCATTTAACCTTAGTCAAATATCAAATCACGAATGAATAAAATGAATGGCATACACGCCAAATAGACTGACTGATATGAAGTTTTTTTAGCCTAGTCTAAAAAACTGAATGAAAATATGAATGGAAAGGTGCTCCTCGTAAAAAAGAAAAGTCTGGTCTGATGGTAAGCTGCCTGTTTTACCATACAGCTTGAGAGAGAAAATTGTTGTTTTATGCTTAATGTACATATCCTAAAAAAATGAGGTAAGACGGTAAGCGATAGGGATAAACTATAATTCATTAAGTAGCATAGATACATATTACAAGCTCGATATTGATATGCATAAACATAAGCAATACTGGTTATTTAGGTAGGTTAATATAGGTGAGAAATAATCTTATGAATGTACACAGTTTTTAAGCTTCACTTGCTTCAAAACCACTTCAGGAGCAGCAATGTCGTAAACTGTGAAACAAACATGAATTCTTTTTTTCTCAACGAAATAGAGGAAATGACGTCAGCAACACAGGGGCTATAACTTGACTCTCTCCTGTTCTGTCCTCTAACATGCTTTTGTTTGAAACTAAACCCATTGCTTTGAAAAAATACACAAATACGGTGTAACATTTAAAGGAAAATATAATTCATAACATGTCAAACGAGTAGGTACTTGCGTTTACATTTCCACTTCTTTGCATACCTCATACTGAATACCTGAGCCAAAGGTGTGTAAAGCCCACTAGTTTAAAGATGTAGAGATCTTTTAGCTTGCAACTCCCTCCCAGCAAATCATAGTTAAAAGCAACTTTTTATGCAAGAGACAAAAAACATGACTTCACTTCGCATCTCAAAGGGAGGATTTAAGAAATCCCATAAAAGTAAAAATGAGCAAGTACATAAAACAGTGGTAGTCACACAGGTTCAGTTCAGAGAGTGAATCAGGTCGGAAGGGAGTATGGGAATACCATTACATCTTAAGAAGTCCAATGGATGGATACAAAGTAAATCTTTGAAAATTACGAAGGAGATGAAAAAATAAAGGATGGATGTAGGAGGGTTATAACATGTAGTGCTTGTTATTTCAAGGAATTATTTATCTGAGAACACAATCAGTGGATTTTACTCGGCTCGCATTGCAACACACATTTAACACTACCTAATTTTTAAATGACGACTTTGCCATGTACGTAATAAAAATGGGTACCATTGCAAGCTTACAGGTAAAGATGGAAGGGTAGTACATAACAAAAAGAAAAAAGGAAAGCCTTGTCTTTAGTTTTTCTTAAAAGAAAGATTATATATCAAGTATGAGTTTGAAGAATAAAGGATTCCACCCGTCCACCGTGATGATGATATACATCTCAAGTTGAAAAAGTAGAACAGAAGAGAGCATTTGTAAATACATATTTCTCATCTCGATCTCATGGTCGGTCGGTCGGTAGTCCATAGTGTGTAGTATCATTCCTATAAAAAATCCTCCACAACATTCTATTCAGACTTACATACCGTAAATTTTTGAATTCAGACCGAATCAAATTATCAAGGAAAATTTCTTACCAATTTTTTATCTGAAAGTAAGAAAATTCTATTTAAAATTATTTTGCCTACATGTTAAATTAAAAGTGAAAGCATCACAATTTCAATTTTTCAGTCCGATACATTTCTTAGCCTTTTCCATTTCAACCCTTTGACATTATTTAGTACCCTAGTCATTATTTAAAAACTTACATTGTATTAGGCTGGCAGACTCTTCGATTGCAAAAAGTGTGTGAGAGAGAGAAAAAAATTAGGTCCATATATACAGAATTCAAGAATGGGTTTGCCTCTTCTGTAGTAATCCCTACACATGCTTTTAAAAAGTTAGTGGGGTTGAATGATGATAAAAATGATGAGTCTTACTGTCTTATACGCAAGAAAGAATGTTGTTTTGTGTGTGCTTTCCACTCGCGATAATATGATAGTAAAAATGTTGTTAGCTTTATGAAACATTCTTACATATATCTCGATACAACACTCACTTTTTCTATGTGAGTTAGTAAAGTTAGTTAGTAAGAGTTCGTACATATGTAAGCAAATTCAGAAACGAGTAAAATACAAAATCCATCATATCGTGTCTGTATGGGTAAAGGAGAGAAAGAAAAAACATAGGAGCAAAACTAATCACATCCTCCCATATTCAAATTTCACATTCATAAAAAATAATAATGATGCATAGATTTTACTATTAGTGTAGAACAGAGTGTGTGTGCTTTACGTGTGTGAAGTACATTCATAAAAAATAGTCTACCATGGATTTTATAGAATCGTAACAAGTTGAAGGAGAGGAGCACTAAAGCTAACACAACATCCGTGATTTTTTTTATCCAGCATTGATCAGCCTTTCATCCCATATTTTCCCTTCGATTAAAAACATTTTTCGTGCTACTGCTCCGTAATACAATAATTTATTTGAGTTTTATACCATTTTCCAACTTATACTTCGTTTTAAAGTGTAAAAGCTCTGGCTTTTTAAGTGGGGAATAAAGAGTTTAACGTTATTTGGAGCGATTTCAGCGAATGAATGAATGAAGGAGTAAAAGAAAAACGTTTACTTTTTCTGTAATTGGTTCTTTAATGGAAAAGATGTTGCATACGCGGAGTGTACTAAATGTCCCAGAACATGCTGTTTAATTAATTAAGAGTTCTCCTTAAAACTCAAATTAAGCAAGAGTGTGTCTGTTCAAGCCATTCATTCACAAAAAAGAAGGAGGGAAGTTCTGCAGAGCACATCAAACTGAACTATCCTCTTAAAACTAATCTGAGTATTAAAGGATTAACGAAAATTCCAAAACGTAAGTAAAGATTATTTCGGACAGTGACTCATTTCAGTTTAATCACGTTTTCTGGTGTGCCCATTAGATTTTTCTAACGAGGGGAGCAATTAATCAAACTAGTCTCACAAAACAAATTTTCCCGACGACACGTGCTAAAATATAATTACTTTTCATACCAGAAAGATAATTAATTACTTGCTTATGCATGGAGAAATTCATTTCGATTCTCTTTGCAAAATCATGAGTAAAGGCGGAGATATTTAAGATCTTCTATTAATCTTTGGTGGGTTATCTTAAAATGAGGATTAAGATTTACAAAATTTTTCAAGATCAAGAGCGAGTTTTAGTTTGCTCACGGTATACTGCAAGTTAATTAGAAGGGTGTAATGAGGTACTTCCTCATCAATCAAGTTAGTTTTTAGGGAAAGGTTTAATCTTCCGCTGGTGGAGTAGTTTTTGAGCAAACTCATAAATTATTTGTTTTTCTACAATGTTATTCTTATGGAACTGCTACTCCGCCTACGCATCCAGCATATTTTCCAACTTGTTTGAGTTGACCATGAATCAAAAAATCATTCTTGTGTAGTATACTTTTTTAATTTTTCTGAGGCCAATCAATTGCTAGCACTGATTAATTATTTTGCGGTGGTCCACCCGTTGTGCCTTGGTTTAAAAGGTGATTACTGATTAGCCACTAGAATGCGAAATTCCGCAGTTCAGATTCATAACATGTCCATCAAAAAGTACAGTAGGCATCACTTACTAAATATATTGCAGTACCTTGTAGTAATGTTAGTTAGCCATCTTGTCCAATAGTAGGTGGTCCATAAATTATTCATCTTTATTGCGTAGCCTAAGGCCGAGTTTACACTGCTAGACTAAAATCAGCAACATATTTGGGAACATGATGGATTAGAAGATATGTACATACATAGAGCGCTCAAGTAATTCTCATCATCGCCGTTCCGGATTTCCGCTTTTGGTTAAAAGTGCGCACAAAATACTTCATATCACACGTAAAGATAATATAATAGACTCATCAAGTAGTACAACTAACGTCATAAGAATAAGTTCGTCAAGAAAAAAAATCAAGAGTGTGAGCACAAAGTAAACCTGTACTTTCATTTTTTCGTGGCATTGTCTTCACTGTCAGGTTTTGTGTAGTTTATCTCGCTTCCATCAAAATATTAGCGAAAGAGTTCAAAAACAAAGACGAAAAATTTATTGCGGTACGTGATCCGATTTTTCAAATTAACCCGGGGAAAAAATCTGCTTGCAGATTTTAAGCTCATAATAAATCTTTAAAATATTTCATTTTTTGATAATTCGCGGAAAATTTAAATCATCTTTACATTAGCTTATGGTTTCATATATAAAGAAGGAGGAGAAAGATACTCAGCCGTATAACATTGTTTAGCTTCGAGCGGTAATCATCAGCAAGAAAAGCTCGTAAAGATAATCTTGTTTTGCGAGAAAGCCAAAGCAGTGCCTATAAACTCCTGTGAGCCAAGTAATTCATACTAGCAATTTTAAAAAATATTGAATTCAAATGCTGGAATAAAGTTTGAAATTTTGTTTGACAGAAGACGTTTAGACGACGATAAAAGTTTCGTAACAAAAAGGTTGTTTAATAGTAAACTAGATAAACTTCATGTATTCCAAACATTTGTGAGCACGTGTCCATCATGTCAGTATGACATTTGAATGATAATATATTCAAATATTTGAAGTCGTTTTATAAGTATAAAGTGAAAAATATTTCGTAGAAACTCTGCTTCTTTGACCTTCCTAAAGTTAAACAAAATATTTTTTTTTTAAATAATGGTTTAATTCTTGTTCTTTCTAGATACCCCAGATCAGTCAATCTTGATCTTTCGAGATCGCGATATTGTGGAAGTGAACATCCTACTTCTCCATCGCCAAGGCTTGAATTTGGTGCTTGTGAAAAAACACAAGGGGATGTCTAGGTGAATGGGACCTCGATTAGGCAAATTATCCCAACACTCATATAATATGAGCAGTGACAGATCTGAGAAGCGTTCCAAGGATCCCCAGCCCAGCACTTCCGGAGTGGGGGCTGCAGGACCCTCAAAAATAGTAGAAGTAGAGAAAGATTCTGATGATCAAAGTGATAGCAAAAGCTCGACAGGAAGTGGTGAAACTACATGTAGTTCTTGGCGAACAAGGTCGGATAGATGGACTAAATCTCGAAGGCCGGTGAAAAATGGTAATAGCTCTGGGAAGAAGGATTTTTTTGGGAAGCGGAATAAAAAGTGGTTGATGAGTGGGAGGAAGAGTAAGCAAGAGCCCTCAGCTGTTGAAGGTGATACTCCACCGAATGGTACGGTTACTAATTGTGTTTGTACCATGTATCGTAAAACTAGTACTGAAGAGGCTGGCCCATCAAACGCTGTCGTCCACCAGAATCAAGGTAAAATCAATAAAAGGCTTAAATATTTAAATATTACATTATAGACATTTATTTACGGCGGCTCATGTCATGATAAGTTATATTAAATTACAGTAGTACCAATTCCTGCCCCCCATCAGCCGTTCATTGATTTAAGTAAATTTAATCCTGCGGATTACCCAATTGATGACGAAGATGAGCGGATGCGTCAGCAACGTGCCAAGGAAATGGCTGAAGGAGTTGACGTCTCTGTATTACTTGGAGGTCTTGCATTAGCAAATACCGATCTGCTTCCTGCCCACTCACAGGTATTTACATACAGTTGTTACATGTAGTTTATAAAGGACATTTACGAGGAAATGGGGTTTTGATAAATATTTATAGCTTCAGAGAGACTGACAGACAAATGTTTTAAATATGTTTGCGTTGAAATATGTGGTGATACTTGAACATAAAAAATCATTTAAATTCACAAGGAAGTCGTATGTTGTTTTCCATTTGGAATGTTTTTATCTTAAAATCCAATCAGACAGATTGTTATTACTGAATTCAATGATTTCTCGAAATGTAATGTATGAAGCCGGGTTATCGGCCACTTGCATCCGCTATCCGACGTAACACAATTAGCAATGCTAATCGCAAAATGGAACTTTCTAGTGAAATACTTTTTGAATGAAATGTTTAGGAGATTGATATCAATTCCGGCTAGATTTCTCAGAGTGTAATTTTAAATTCCAATAAATGGTGGGGATTTTTATACACTACTTGAATGCTGAATTCAAATGTTATTTTCTTTATAGGTCGACTACATTCACTATTTAGTTCCGGATCTAAAAGAGATTACCAATTGCTCCTTTTACTGGGGAAAGATTGACCGTTACGAGGCTGAAAAATTGCTGGAAAGCAAGCCAGAAGGAACTTTTCTTTTAAGAGATTCTGCACAAGAGGAGTACCTGTTTTCTGTTAGTTTTAGGTAAGGATACGCTGGTTATATAAAGGATGTGGAGTAGACATAAAATATAATCTGTCTGGAATCTTAATTATCATGCAACAAATTCATCGAACTTCTTTTGAATTCATTTATGTTTCTTTGTATTGAATCATGTTATAATTTCTCTTGACTTGTAGGAGATACGGTCGTTCGCTCCACGCTCGCATCGAACAATGGAACAATCAGTTCTCTTTTGACTCCCATGACCCCTCAGTTTACTCATCGTTGACAGTCACGGGACTCATAGAACACTATAAGGTAAGCTTACTGTTATCAGAAATTATCTTTCAAAACTAGATGAATAGAAAGAGGCTCTTTCAAAGAGTTTCAAAAGGAACATTGACCATAATTTAATTTGATTGAATTCTCTTTTTAGGATCCTTCATGCTGCATGTTTTTTGAGCCAATGTTGACAACGCCACTTCATCGCAATTTCCCATTTGATCTTCAACATTTGGCTCGGGCGGCACTGTGCAGTCACCTCACTTACGATTCCATAAGCAAGTTACCATTGCCAAAATCTCTGAAAATGTATCTAAAGGAATATCATTATAAGCAAAGAGTGCGAATACGCCGACTCGAATGACGGAAATCCGCTGTGGCAATTTTATCGTCTGCGTCGAACGAGGAGGATCTTATGTTGATCTCGTCTTCATGATGTTTTTACAATTATAAACCTACCTGGACTGTATCACAATCAAAAAGTTATAAACTACTACTCGTTTTTTGCTGATCATTTTAGAAATGAAAAATGTATATGTAATGATTTACAGTAGATTTTCTATTATTTAAAACACTGTGTAACAAATTACCGTTCTTTTAAAATCAGACTGAGGCACGTCTTTTTCAAGACAGGAATATTCAGAAACCTCATGGAACTGTATAAAAAGAGTTACCCAAAAGTGAAGCATAAATATTGAACATATTTTTTATTGTTATTCATAATTAATATACATTATTCAAAGCAAAAATGATACACACCTTTTGTATATCTCATCCTAAGTCTCAGTTTGCCCTATAATGACACCATGCAATAATATGACATCTAAAACGATCTGCGCGTCGCATCATCTACCTATTACTCAATATTAATAACATCACATTTTTCAAGGGCATTTAAAGTCTTTCTCTTGACGAGCCACATATAAACTGTATGTGTCACTCATTAGATGAATTTTCAAACTTAATTGTATCGCTTTAGTGTAAATTGCAGCAATTATGTACGGTTATATTTTACGTTTTTGCATTTTAGACTTTCCGTCATAACATGATCGTCGTAAACTCTCTCTTCGATTCAATGATACGTGATAAAAAATAAAACGAAAAATAATAACTACCCAACATTATTACCTTCTAATTAAAGCTCTCATTTAAATAAAACGCCGAAATTACTTAATTACCCGTTAATATAAATGTTATTCAATGGTTTGAACTAAATAAAATAATGAGAATTGCAATATACTGTATGGTTATGCTGAAGTGGTCAGCAATATAATGTCTACGTTCATTATTGTATTCAACGGTAGAAACTACAATTTCCATAAACTGAGACGCTATGATTTTAGCGTAAACGTGTAGTATTTTTTTAAAGAATGCTTTTCAAAATGTTCCTAATTTTATTTTTAGCATACGTTTTTTTTGATTCGCAACAGCATTAGAAGAGCGTTTATAAGTTATTAGGATAACTCTTTGCTTGTTAAATTAAGTGAATAGGATCTGGTAACCGTGATAAAAACGACAAATCATATTGATTGTAACAATTTTTTGATCAGTAAAAATGTTTTCTGTTTGAAACGAAGGGTGTACTCAATATTTTTGATACATTTTTGATTTCATCCACTGGTCTCGTGATATTTATCTCTCATGACTCATGAGTCATGACTTCAAATCATCTAGTTTGGAATAAACATGGCTATAAAGAAAAGGACGATTATAAACGTAAGAAAACTTCGACATCAAGCTATATCTAAAAGAAAACCATGAGATGATTTAGTAAGTTTGGCTAAACTATATTTTATGCGCATAAGGACCTCAATAATTGCTTGATCAATATTTATTCCAGCAAATCCCCCCAAAAATATTGTATGATGCACATTGCACCTACAGAGATGAGATGTTGCAACAACTTTACCGCAGTGCAGCAAGTTCGGTGAAAGTGTAGAAGCATTTACATCAACAGTTTTCCTGGTACTCAGTTAATAAATTGGTTTAATTAATTGTATCAACATTTTTTAAAGAATACTGCTTTAGTCAGTGTTTTGGCGTATGGTAAACGAAAGTTATTGATGTGAATGTGAAAGACAAAGGAAACTCGAAAGGTATAATTTGATCTCAAAATTCCCCTATACAAAATTTTCTATGGTTCCGTTCATTTCATCATCCAATATTTGAATTTATTATTTCCAGCCAAAAACGGGAATATTTTCCGGAAGATCGTATCGTGCTCCAGTCTTTACTAATTTCTATAGATTGGTTGTTACATAGTTCGAAAGAACGTCGTTTTTTTCATTATTGGCGTTTGGAGGGATTGCGAATCGATTAGGATTAAATTAATGACAGTAGCGAAGAAATTTATGTTTCCCTTCAGGTACTGAAAGTTTAACCTCAAGTAATCATGCTCAATTCGACGAAATCAGTATGGGGACTTGCTGCTGGCCTTAGTGGATTGTTAATTATTGGTTATTGTATATACTTCGACCAGAAGAGAAGGAATGATCCCAACTTCAAGAAGAAATTGAGGGAACGTAAGAGCTTAAAACGGATATATTCTCACCTTGGACAGCATGTAGTAAAATTTAATTTTTATGGATGTCTTTAGGAAGGAAGCAGAAAAGATTATCAAAAACTACCGGAACTAATATGCCTGACCTCCGAGACCAGGAGGCGGTGCAAAAGTTCTTTTTATCGGAAGTTCAGCTCGGTGAGGATCTGCTC
>JAANSQ010000571.1:0-21887 GCA_036850885.1 Lepidocyrtinus dapeste
CCAAATTATTTTCATAATTATTAAGAAGAAGAGTGTAAAGCTTTTTAAATTAAAAGTAATCTAACGTTTCAACTCAACCATTTAGTTAAAATGCAATTACTAGAATTAAAATAGGAAGGAACTGATGATGTTTAAATATAAAAATGAAATTATTTTCTACAGGTGATTGACAGACTGGGTACGGGCTTATCTGGAGAGGACTTGTTCACTCAGTTAAACGAGCAAAGCCTAGCAGATTATTTAGTGGTCTACCTGCGTATCGTCACATCTGCGGAGCTGCGGAAAAACCGAGATTTCTACGTAAACTTCATTGATGGAGAGCAATCCCTAGAGGACTTTTGTCAACTAGAGGTTGAACCTATGTACAAGGAAAGTAAGAAATGAGTTCTCTTATAATAAAAATGAGCTACAACTTCTCTGCCTTTTGCTTATAGTTTAGTTTCATGTTAATTATCAATTGTGGTCTCTGTAATTGTATTTGTTAATTTGTTTTCAGGTGATCACATTCATATAATAGCTCTTACCTCCGCCCTTGGTATCGGCGTGCGTATTGTGTATATGGATAGAGGCCTTGGTGGTAATCATGACTTCCCTGACTCTCTCCCTCCTTCCATACACCTCCTTTATCGTCCTGGTCATTACGATATCATATACCCTAATGCTGATGTCGCATGAAAAAAATAAATAAAAAATACTACCGTTATCCTTGTATTTTCCATATTATGATAAAATATAAATTAATGTATTAAATGTTTGAAAAGACCTTTGTATATTAGTTAAGTTACTAATTTGTTAGTAAGTGACAGTTTCATCCAAAAGCTAGAGCTATCTAAGCAATAAATTGTTTCTGTTCCATCATCAATTCCATTTCTCATGTTGAATAATAATTTTATTTGCATGTTTTGGTATTTTAGGATTGGGTATGTATACATAAAAGACTGCGAATTTTTTTTGCTATTGCAATTTGCACCGCGTTGATATGAGAAATAAATAAAATCCTATTGTTCCAATACTAATTTGTGTGCAGTTTGAAGAGATCACATCATATCATGATTATTTTATTGTTTATCCAAATCTCAATCTATGATAATGATTGTACTTTAAATCCACATATTTTGGACAATGGTTAAAAATAATTGTATATAATTGGATGCTATATTATCTCAAATATCCTTCTTTTAAATGACATTATGCTGCTATTTGAGCACTCCATTCCCTATTGTTATTAGTACTATTGATATGATTTGAAACCTGGATTTGCTGAGCGTTTGTTGGACTGTGATAAGGAGAAGACTTGTCACTGTCACTTCCGTTCATCACCCACTGCTCCACTTGATTTTGATGGGTAGTGAAATGATGGGCTAGAGAGGAACTATCCGGGGAATCTTTCCTTTTCTTTGTGGCTGCCTCTTGTAGCCTATCAGAACATAATTAATTTAAATACCAAGAATAGTTGAGTGGTAAATTTAGTAGATTCTTAAATTACACTTTGGTCTTGTAGCGATGATTTTGGAACCAAATTTTGACTTGGGTGGGAGTCAGGTTAATGAGCGAAGCCAACTGTTCCCTTTCTGGCGCGGAGAGATATCTCTGCTGCCTAAACTTCCTTTCAAGCTCATTTGTCTGAGTCTTTGTGAAAAGAATACGACGCTTACGTTTGCGAATTGAGCGTCTCTCACATTCATCATCTTCACTCAACGTACCACCTGCCAAAGATGAAGTGGTACTGGCAAGCGAATCTTGCCTTAGCATTTCGAACCTGCTGGTGGAAGCTGACCTGACCAAGCTATGGGCACGATGATGGTGATGGTGATGCCCTTCCGCACTTGGCGCTCTATGATCATGGTGCGCGTGATGACTTAGCAATACATGTGGATTGTTTATCTGCTCGTCTTTTACAATGACTGAGGCACGCTCTTCTTGATGATGTTTACCATTTTGAGGAACTCCTCCAGAAAGTAAAAGTGGGTTCGAGCACATCATTTCAGACGTGCTGGAGTCTGCAGGTGCTACGTCGATTCTTTTCGTTAAGACGGTGTCTCTGGGGTGAACCATTCCGTCTTTGGAGAGCTCCGTGATAGAAATTGTCTGCATATAGGGGGACTCTGGCTTATCATGGTCCATTGGGCTGTATCCATCATGACTTAGTCCTTCATCAAATTTCCCTGTGGAATTTTAAATTGAAAACTTATTAATTAGATTCCTTGCGATTCTTTTTGATAATGAATGCGTCTTGAATTAATTACTATCTGATGTTGGTGAATCTGACGGCGAGCCAGGATGGTTTATGAAAGCATGAGCCACGGACCAAGTTGGTTCCAAAAGCTCCCCGTATTGATAGTAACCTGGTGGGGCAGAGGTTGGATGATGAAAAGGGGAGAAATGAGGGGAATAATGATGAAATCCGGGTAGCCTATAAGCAGTGCTTGGTAGACCTGATGATGTAACCTTACCGCTTGGGTTATTCCCCTCATTCATCGGCAGGTCGAGAATATCCCGCATGGAAAATCCTCCACCGGAAGTAGGACGTCCGTTGGCTGCATTACCATTACTTCCATACCCGTTAAACGCCGAAGGAGGCTTTAGGTCACTTAATCTGTTGTAAATACATATAATTTTTATTACATAATTCAACAAACATTTTCGTAATACAACAGAAAGTAAAAAGTCGTGTGCAAATTTAGCAAACCAGCTTTCAAAGAAAGACTCTTATCAGTTTCGAATCCTGACATTCAATTTATGATTCATTATCATTGATAACGTTAGGTTGGACATGAATTCTACGATAATTATTGTGGGGCATTGTGAGATTTTATGCTTTATCAACTGTAATATAATAAATATTGATAAGATAACATCCTCGAAACTTATTTTTCCACTACGAAACTTGGATATATTTGACAGGTTGACACGTTAGGTGACTTTTCTTTGCAAATGTCAGTACTCCCATATTCTCCAACAAAGCACAATGGGATCAATTGTATACACCCACGCGTGATGCAAATGCTGGATGAAAGTCCATTTCGGTTTATATAAAAGTTACAACCTTACAACTGCTAATTATGTGGAAATAAATTACGACATACAATACGTCAGCTTTCATTCCCGAAATGTGGAAACAAATTACGTCAGCTTTCATTCCCGGGAAAACTTTCTCGTTAGCTATTCAATTTACTGTTGCAATCTTTTTTAGCGATATGAGATATGAAATTAAGACGAAAAGAGAGTTTTGAAAACTCGGACAGAAGAAATGAATACTATCTCCACTCCAGCGTTTGCATTATTGAAAACCTCAAGGGTATCAAGTGCATTCTACTGATAAGACTATATTTGATTCATATTTATGGTACGCAATATGATCACGACCAATGTCAAGGTTAGTTTTATTTTGATCATGTAAAGGTTTCTTTAACGTGGTTACCTCGGAGGACCAGACATTTCCTCTTCATTCAAGTCGTAATTTTCCACCAGCGCCATTGATGGAGTCCAATAAGAAGAGCTAGGAAACTCTTCCAAGGTTAGCGTGGAGGAGTGCGTAGGTCCACTAGCGTAAGATCCGTACAAAGGCCCACCAGATGAATAACCCAAAGGCCAATCTTCGTTGGAATGAAAAGTGGTTGTTGATGCCATAACTTTGCTCACTTCAAAAATATTGTAGTCTTCTCTTTCTTTTCTCGAAACTAGAGTCGTTGAAGATGGAAATCTTTGCTTTGTTGAAATTGTACTCGATATTATCGAAACACATTCCAATTATTGACTTTGTGGATGTATTATTTATCTAAAATTTATGAAACAAGTACGAAAATAATTGCTCATGAATCTGATGAATCATACATGTAACAATTCTATCGCACTTTCTCTAAATTTTAATAAACTCTGCAGGAATCTATTGAGACGCAAATATCCTTGGAAAAAAATGTTTGCATCCGCAAATCTATTTGGTTTGAAACTGACAGGCTTTTGCAGGAGGACTGCTGCTTTTTTCTGCAGCACTTCCAATCCAACGGGTCACGGTCGACCAAGTGAAAGGATTTCTACGCGTGATATGATGTATTGCCTTATGATAATCACTAGATTATACAGAGAAATGGCATATTATCAAAAATGGACAGGTTCATCTCATCAGTTTCATGTTCAAATTTAATCATTAATTTTTCATTCCATATCTTGAATCACCAAAGAACAGAGATTGACTTGCTTCGTATATGTAATGCTGAAATTTATATAATTACCAAATCGGATGTAATGTAATGCCATTGTGACATAAGACATCCCACAACGCTTCAGTATATCGAAGATTACGTTATACAGAATAACGCTTGGGCTAGGCTGAATCACGCTGTCCAGCAGCAAATTTTTACTATCAAGTCAAATTACATTGTCAATTATCACTAGTTTTTTATTCGTTTGTCATCTCTTATCTTTGCAAAGGCATACATAAATTGCAGGAGCGTATATTTACACGATTGCTTCACTCGGAGTGTAAATTTTTAATTTGTAAGGCAGAATAGCGATACGTTTAGGACCAAGTTTGGTCCAAGCAAGTATGGTACAATTTTGTGAGATGTGATGATGTAGAAAGATTCTTGTATAACTTGTTTGATTGTTTAGTTATCTCTCCTAATCATGTAAGCAGGGGAGGTAAAGTTAATTCGATTCCCGTTTTATTCCATACAGAAAATTTTGGACAATGCATTTAGCTTGGTTCGTCATGAAAATTATAAACCCTGAGTTTAGATTGATAGCAAGTTGCAAAATCTACTGTAAAATGCGCCATTATCAGTTGTAAAACTGACAAAATCCAAAATACTTTGACTTTCAATTCCATTCTGTCGCAATGTAGATATTTATAAATCCGCAAAGTTATCTTTTTACTACGTTCTAATTCCTGGGTTTATAAAGGTAGTAAACTAAAGACTGATAAAGCTGTAAGTTATTGAAAGATCCATTTGTTTAGAGCTAAAACTTCATCAGTCTACGCCATTCTTGCTATTGACATTTAAGGACAAGACCAAATCTAAAATCTCCAAAAATGGCAATGAAATGTGTTTGCTTAACCAATTTTCACAACATGGTTTTCCTTGATTCTTAGGAGAAGGATTTAACATGTAAAAATAACTATGAAAAGGGATCATGCTACACGAAACCCTTTACCGGATTCTGAATGGCAAGGTAAAAGGTATTGTTTAAAAGTATCCTTGATAAATCAGGGCTGTTCTTGACCACTACAACAATATCTTGTACTGAAGTTTTTCAAACCAATATGATTCTGATAACCCAATAACATTGACAATGAAAAAAATCCAGGTAACTCCACTTTTGTGTGCGGATGATGTTATACGGAAATATGGTTCATGCTGTATAGCAGCTATATTTTTAATGCATTTTGACCTTTTTTCGGATTCATAATTTGTTTTTAGTAAATAAGCACGGTTTTATCTAAAGTTCATTGGTGGCTAAGGTAAGATGGCTTTCATAAAGTTGCTTAAAATGGGTTAAGAAAGTCAACATGATTGTTACTCAAGCAGTTCAGTTTTTCATTTGAACTGGAACGCTCAAACTAGAAAAAATTGAAGCAAATCTTGCAGTAAATTAAAAATGTCTGAATTGATAAAATCATGGTCAGTTGTAGCTTTAGTTGTGTCAGTTTATCTGGGGCGTAGTGTGGAGACTAGAACTTCCTCAGGAAGACTGTGTAAGTTTCTTCTTTTGGTCCAATTAAAATCATCTCCATGTGTTTATTACATCGCGATTAATTTTTAGATGCAAGCAAACCTTCATCTTCGGAGGAAGCTGAGCATTTGGAGAAATTGCAAATAATGAGCATGACCAGACTGCATCCTCCCGCACATCCCCTTGACCCGCTTTCATCTATGGAAATTAAATTCGCAGCTCAAATCATTCGCATGCATGAACGGAGATACGATCGCTCCTTGGATTTCGACTATATTGGTTTGCATGAGCCGGAGAAAGCGTTATTGATTTCATCATTTCTCACTGATAAATCCCCTACGCCAGGAGTAATCGAACGGAAAGCTGAGGTGTTAGCTGTAGATCCAACTAATCAAACTCCGTACAGGATTGTAGTTAATTTGAGCATAAACAAAATTGAAAGTTTCACGGAAGCAGGGGAGGAACAGAGCTCTCCTTACAATACAGATCATTATCAAGAGATCGCCCGTGAAATATTATTTTCAGATCATAGTGTTTTAAGGAAACTTAAAGAAAATGGGGTAACTGATCTGAATTCTATTGTGCCTGAAGTATGGGAAGCAGGATTTGTCTCAGATAACCCCAACTACGCTGAAGCTACGAAACTCGTCCAGGTTTTCCTGTATTCCGTTAATGGGTATGGGGATAATATTTATGGTAACATAAAATCTTACTACATCTTACCCCATAAGCTATTTACAATTGACAAGTAAATAAAATAAATGTTGGACTAATTATTGTAGCACACCCCATGGGCTTCGTGGTTTATATTGACATTGATGCGGAGGTTGTGAGTGGTATTGAAAATTTACCAATTCATGATGATTTTAGTACCCAGAATACAACAGGAAACCTCGTTGGTACTGAAATGCACAGTTTTTATACTGAATTGCTGTCTCCAGTCCAAGAAGTTTCTCGTGACTCCGTTCCAACACCTCCTGGAGCTAGTTTCCATGTTCATGATAGACAAGTAACGTGGAATAACTTTCAGTTTCGTGTTGGGTAAGTACCAATTAGTTGTCAAGATTTAAATCCCCTGAGATTGTATCAAATATTTTTTGGTAATTTCAGCTACAACCCAAGAGAAGGAACAGTAATTAGTCTTGTGAGCTATAAAGATGTAGATACTCTGCGTCCACTTTTTTATAGGCTTTCTACTAGCGAAGTATTTATCCAATACGGCGACAGCCGCCCTCCTTATCACCGAAAATCGGTTAGAGTTCTTTTTTAATTTTTACGGGCTATTTTATTCCTTTTGGATGTTTGACACTTAAAAACTTTCTTTATAGTCATTCGACTTGGGAAACTATGAATTTGGGGGCTCCTCACAGAGCCTTTCTGAGGAATTTTGTAAGGGGAGTCCACATTATTTCGACGTTGTGGGGCATAATGCGAAAGCTGAAACTAGGACAATCAAAAATGCGATTTGTGTTGTTGAGGAGGCTGATGGTTTGTGTCATTTTAAAATGAAAATATGTACTTATATGCTTTTATGTATGACATGGGATGTGATTTATTCCACAGGTGAACTATGGGCGCATCACGATTGGAATTTTAACCGTACATTTGTAAAGCAGTCACAACGCTTGGTGGTTAAATCGCATGTTGGAATAGGACATGCAAACTACCTAGTATCTTGGCGATTTTACCAAGACGCTATGATCGAGCTTAGCATCAGAGTTACTGGTTTACTTAGCACGAATCTTGCAGCTATCGATATAAAATCACCACCACCGCCGTACGGAAATATGATGGCTCCACAAGTATACTCCACAAACTTTCAATATTTCATGGGAGCACGAATTGATGCAGACATTGATGGAGTCCAGAATACTGTAACAATGGAAGAACTATCCTCAGTCTCGAGTAGAGTAGATTCTCGTGTTAATCCATACGGAAATGGAATGGTTACAAAGTCAACATTATTAAAAACTGTCAAGGAAGGCACGACAGACTATGCTCCTGGACGTTGGTGGAGGATTTCTAACCCGAATCGTCTGAATGGATTAAACGGAAGGCCGACATCATACAAGTTGTCGCTGTTGGGTCCCGTGGTGCCATCACTTCTGTCATCTAATAGTCCCATCAGGGATAGAATTACATGGGCTAATCATAACATGTGGGTGTTGCCCCAAAATGATGACCAAGTTTTCATAGATGATCTCTACTTGGACAGTGGAGTCAACGATTGGGTTAATGAAAATACCACGGCTAATATTGAAAATACAGATGTTACATTGTGGCCAGTATTTGGTTTTGCTCATGCTCCTGACCTTGAAGATTTTCCTATCCTAACTGGAATGCCGTAAGTTAACACATTAAAGTGAAAGCTTTTTTTGTAGATTAATTTTCAAGTTTACTTTTTAGGGAGGTTGGCTTCCAGTTGCGACCCAGTAATTTTTTTACTTCAAATCCAGCGTTAATCGTTCCACCCGTGGGAGACTCGTCAGGGAACAATAATATGGGTGCTAGTGCTAGTAAACCTGAAAATGATAGCTGGCAGAATGTAGCTCGTCGGAGTCGACAAATAGTAAAACGAAGGTTTTAAATTCAATATTGTGTATAATTTATGAACTGATTTAATAATATTTCCGATGTATTCAGTATTGCGTTGTGAATTTTAATGCGCTGTTTAAATAAATTCACAAATGAAAGAATCAAATGCGTTTTATTTTTTATTGGAACATCAAGAGTTTTTGAAAATGAAGTGCACGTACATTAGGTAAGTGTTCATAAAATATAGGTTATGATGAAATACAAATAATTAAAATACCTACCGAAATTCCTGCATTCATTCTTACCTACCTACACTTATTACTTCAATAAATAATAAATGATAGAGTAAAGTTTGCTTACCCTGCTTACAATGTATTTTTGTCACTTGATTAAAAAATTTATTCCGTTACAGTACGGTTTCCTACCACGGTTCAGGCTATTAAGGGCAAGGACATATAAAAATATATTCCTCAACCCTTAAACTATAAACTTTTGTTTGACGATACCGTTTCACATGGTCATAATCTATACTCCGCATTTCACCTTTAGTTTCAGTCTCGTTTTGATCTGAGGGTCTCTGCTCATTCCTTCCTTCGCATTTAATGTTAGGGAAGACAAAGGTAACAACATGTTTGGTTTTTCCTTTCCGTAATAATTATCTGCGAAAGTACAAAAGACTAGTTCAAAAATACAGGTTCCGACTTATAATTATTTTCTTGGAATATTTTACATAAATAATCACTTACTTTTTCAGTTTGGGAACATGAAAGGATATCATGTTATATTGATATTGACGCTAGTCGAAGTCATACTTTTACCAGAAGTATATGGTGTCATTCACACGCGGAGAAAACAGAGTCAGTAGAAAAAATCGTTGGATATATTGACCCGTGCGTGAAGCAATCGAATAATTTGTTTAATTGAATTTATTTTGCAGCCAAAGGAGAGTCTACGGAACAAGTTAAAAATGAAAAGCCTCCTTCCCAACCGATCAAATTGCTCCTTTATACACCTGGAAATATTGGCGATGGCACGCCTCAGACAGGTATGCTAAAATTAAATGAAAGTTAACAGAGTAATATGTAACTGCTTAAGTTTTAAAAATGAATGCGTTCATTCTTTTAAAAGAAATTGTGACGCACCCTTTGGACCCTTTAACGTTTTCTGAAATTCGTCTCGCTTCCTTCATGATTGCATCGCTAAAAGGATATTACACTCATTGGATATATAAATGGGTAACTTTGAAGGAACCAACAAAGGCTGAACTATCAAAGTTCTTCCTAGAAAATGATGACCAAGGAGCTAGTGAAACTGGGGCAATTAGCAGACGCGTCTGGATGTTGCTGCAGCATCCACATACAAACGAATTCTATGAAGCTGTGGTAAACCTAAATAGGCTTACTTTGGATGTTTGGAGACAACAAGAGAATATTTTAGGAACCGATAAACCAGCATTGATAAATGTGGACGAAGTGATGCGTGCAGAAACTATCGCACTTGAGAATCCAGATGTAATTAATAGAATTGCCGCGTTAGGCTATAATGTCTCTTCAATCGTTTGCGATACTTGGTAAAGAGTCTTAATTAGATTATAATTTTAAAATGCATGGTTTGTTTCAAAACTGACTTTATCATTATCACCATCTAGGAATGCAGGATACGTGGCAGATAATCCTAATTATGCAAAGTCTCAACAACTATTCCAAATATACCTGTACGGGACAGAGTCGGAAGGGGACAACTTTTATGGTGATTTAATCAAGGCGTACTTTGATTTTGGACTATTTGGATTTTGATGTAACATATTAAGCGGTGTTTGGGATTTTGTAATTAAATGATCCGCATAATTTGTCTTACCAGCTCATCCTTTGGACTTTGTAGTCTACGTTGACACCATTGCCAACATTGTTCGTGGAGTGGAGACTCTCCCAAGTCATAATGGATTTTCAAGAGTTACTCCCAAATGGGGCAATGCAGTACCTAAGGCAGAAGCCAATTATATTCTTAAAACAGCTCCTTCTCCCTCTATTATAAAGATCAACTCGTCAAATGTTCTCATGAATATGGCTGGTCAAAGGAAGTTGAACCCGATAAAGTGTGAGCAGTCTGATGGAGCCAGCTATTTAATTGAAGGGCGGAAGATAACATGGCAAAACTTTGTACTGAGAGTTGGGTACGTTAACATATCTTCCAATAAGCGTTAAAAACCTTGCACCTAAATCACTATTTAAAGTGATTGGAGTATTAATCGAACATCCCTTTAATGGCATTTACACTGAAAAAGATACAACACACGTGAAGGACTAGTGCTTCACCACGTCAAATATAACGACAATGGGAAATTTCGACCAATCCTTTATCGTGCATCACTGTCCGAAATATTTGTGGCTTATGGTGATCCAAGGCCGGCTTTTCACCGGAAAATGGTGAGAATGACACTTTGTAAAGAAAATACTTGCAATGACTAGTTTTTAATGATCTGTAAAATGTTTTTAAGTCTTTGGATATGAGTCAATTTCATCTTGGCATAAGCGCAACTGCAGATCTCCCAAGGGGATTATTTTGCCCCGGAGATTCTAAATACCTTGATATGGTCTACGCGGACGAGACTGGACAACCTTATGTTCTGAAGGATGCAATTTGCATCAGTGAAGAAGATACTGGGCTCTTGTGGGCGCATAATGATCGCTCTCAAGAGCGAGTTGCTGGAGTAAGATCGCAGCGTCTGTCAGTTGGCTTTTTAGCATCTGTGGGGCACTCTGATTACTGGATTACGTGGAGGTTCTATCAAGATGCTACAATTGAACTTGCAGTACAACTGACTGGACTTAAAAGTACGAATTTGATGGGAGTAGATGTGAAAGCCCCTCCATATGGGAATCTCATGTCGCCTCAGGTGTACTCGCAAATTAGCCAATACTTCTTTTCAGCAAGAATTGATGCAGATGTGGACGGTCCAGGAAATAATGCAGTGGTGATGGAGGACATTGTTCCAGTAGATGGGGAGGCTGGGTCGAAAACAAATCCATATGGAAATGGTATCATGAGGAAGGAGACGCTTTTCAAAACGGTGGAGCAAGCCATTACAAACAACTCTCCGAAAACGGGGAGAACCTGGAAAATCGTTAATTTAGATAGAATGCATTCCACAACAAAAGGCTCAGTTTCGTGGAAGCTGGTTCCGCAAGGGGATCAAGTACCATTGCTCTTGAAAAAGACTAGTCCATTACGTAGCAATACTACCGTCGCATGGGCAGATCATAACATGTGGGTTCTTCCGTTCGATGAAGAACAGATTTTCGCAAGTGGTCTTTATATGAGGTCAGATGGATTAAGGGATTGGGTTGATGCTGATATGACCGCCAATATTGTTGACAAAGGTGGAGAAAGGCTAAAAAAACTTAACACCTTTTGAACTTTTGCAATGCTTGGAAAAAATAATATCGCATTTTATTTGTTTTTTTATAGATATTGTCCTATGGCATGTTTTCTCCATTACAAATATTCCAGTCTCAGAGAATTGGCCTGTTTCATCTGATGTTCAAGGGTAAAAAATAGTTATTCCTACATTAAAATATTATTTCCCCACATGCATGAGATCCCACGAAAAAATTAAATTGGAAAACATTTTTCCACTCTCTTTGCAGGAAAACCGGATTCTTCCTAAAGCCAAATTTCTTTTTTGATAAAAATCCCAGTTTAGATTGATCAGATTACAATACAATGATGATGATGAGCTATTTATTTAAACTACATAAATTATTTTTATTTGTTAAAAACTCGTGGAAAAATAAAATCATATTATCTAGTAATCAAATAAGATCATTTCAGGGTTCTAAACATTGTAAAAAATGAACATTCTGACTTCATTACCTCAAGGTTTACTAAAAATTAAGTATACACTATTATGTAATTGGGGTGAAAATGCATGCAAAACTCCACGGGGAAAATTTTCCATGCATAAATTCTTTCCGCATCGCTTACGGGAAAAGAAACAATCCACTTCATTCTTTTCCTACTTTTCCCCTATCAAAATCAGACTTTGGCTTTGTTAGCCTTGAACATCTCCAGCGAAAGCCTTGGTACTCCACCCACACACAAATCCTTCCTCTTCCTGTGGAACAAAGTTTAGAACGGTGGCTTTAAAGGAGAAAAGTGCTTTCACCGCAGCAGCATAAAAAAAGTGCTTCTTTCTTCTAGGTTCCCATTACAGAGGTATACCCCCAACCCAACACTTTGGGTTCGAAATTAGCGGTTTTCTCTTGTCACTTGCTTTGCCAGTGCTATTAGGGGATAAGTTCATTGAGTCTCGTTATTCGCTCTCTCCATCTCTCACTGTACATGTTCATTATATCCGCCTAGCTAATCGTCATCTTATTTATTTGCGATGGTGTGACAGCATAAAATTGGGCACCAGCCCAACCACACCATACTATTCCTCGTCGACACATTAATACATTTTTAACTGCATTCGTTCTTTCCCATGTATTTCAAAGGACCAAACATAGATCTCAAGACTCATGAGGCATAGCCCTTTTTTAAACAATAAAAAATCTCTTCTCGATTCTCTCTCTCTCTCTCTTCGATAAAATATAAACGTGATGCGATGCAGCGCAGCTGTGCCTTTGTAGGCAGCTATTTTACTCGGAAAGAATAAAAAAACTACGCAAAGGTGTGTGTACCACTCTATATACTATTGTATGAATGTATATTTCCATATATCACTTTTACATCTTTCATGAAACATATCATCATGATTTAACATTTAATTGTGTAGGAAAGGTGGTCTTGGTCTCTGGTCTTGGACCGTATAGCTAACTAAAGCTGCGTATGTTAAGCTACAATTTTTTCTACGCATAACATACAACGTGTATCTCTTCAGTACTACAGCGAAATCCTCTGTACTCCAGTTCCACGCAATCATGCAACTTGTACTCTGACATGACATGTTGGGAAATGCAAAAGGAACGGAAAACTTTTTCTAATGCTTTTAGCTCTTATATACTAGTTCATATGACGACAGCTAAAGAATCCTATTACTACTATTAGCCTTTAGTTTGGTCTATTGTACAAGACGATCTAGGTAAACTCAGTATTTTCAGATTCTTCAATTCCTCTACTTCTTTCAACTCTTTCCCTATTCTTTCCTTTGTTGGATGGAAAGGAAAATGTGTATCTTATTCACGCTAAGCCTATCACCATGAGCAAGACTTATTAAGTGTAGCCAAACTGTTGTAGGTAGATCCTCTCGTGAACTAGTAGTGTATATAAAGTGTGAAAATATTTAAATGCTTATGCATTAGCATGTAGGCAAGTACATTAATCCGATCTCTTCTTCTTGGCAGTTTTCTCAAAAGGCTTTGCTAAATTGTATATTCTGTTAGGAGTTTCTGTGAGGGTATTTTACCTATTTTACTTCAAGATACACATGAACAAATAGGAGTTTTCCTTTTTTTTCCTCGACATTATCCATCCACTACTAAAGTTACACAGAGAAGAGGAGAGGACTACCTATCCCACACGAAACGAATAGTAAAATCTACAAGAAAAAAAATTATGTTTGTGTAACATGAGTTCATGCACAACTCATGTACTAAAGAACCCAGAGAAGAGGTAATATATTTGTAGTAGATTTTTTCCGTATCTATCTCTTATGCAATGTATGTACATAGAAGAGTTTTTTTTATAGCGCAGCAGCAATACAATCATGTCATAGACTTTAGAAAAAAAATACTAAACCAAAAGGAAGAGAATCCCAATCCAACTCTGAAGGCATAGGCCAGGCCACACGAAGAAACTGAAAAATAAGAAGAGAGAGCCAGGCCGTATTATCATCATCAAAATCATCGTCATCATCATCTTTCATTTCTTCAGTCCACTTTTCTGTAAGAAAAATTCATATAGTACGAAAACTGCTGCTTTTTTGCTGCTGCTGCTGTTGTGCTGATTGATGCATCTCTTCCTTAAGCTTCAGAAAAATAAAAAAGAAGTGAATTTATTATAAAAAAACAAGAGTACATATCAGCAGTAAAAAGTTACTAACAAGACGTACACAAAATTTTTTAATCTATAAAAATGAAGCAAACTTTGGGTTTGGAATAAAATATATAAAAGAAGTGAAAAGAAGGAAAGATTGGATGAAGGTGCTACCACTACTTGTTCACATTCTTCCTCTAAATACATTTTTCAGGAGGAGAACTATTTGTATTGTTTAAATGGTGGTGTTTGTGATACGAGAGATTTTTTTAATTTGATAACGCGTCTTGAAGTTGTCTCAATTAATTAATGAGAAAAGTATGAAGTGCGAGCAGAAGAGATGAGGAGGATGCCTCTGAACCAACATCAGTATCCATCATGATGCTGTACTCACTCAATAATTAGAGCAAGCAATTATATTCCTTTCATTAAACCGTTGGTAAGTGTTTTTCATAATTAATGCAGATTTAAGATTTTAAAATTAATTAGGTGATAATGCGCTGTAGCATGTGCATCTATAATGTTCTGCGAGAAAATGTTTTTTTTGAAACAAGAGAGATGCATTTTGGAGAAAAAAAGTTTCATCTTGGCTTCCACCTTCCTCTCTTTTACTACTCGTTGGAGTAGTCAATCGGAGGAGTTGCATAACTCTAAAATTGAAAGAAAGAAAAGTGAACAGCTTGAAGAATGTTACTTTAAAAGAAGAAGAACAACATGATTCAGTTTAAATGCTGTTTCGTCCAAAACAATTATTTTTTTAAAAGTCAAAAGTCTCTCGAAAACCCATAATGAAGAGAATAAAAGACCTTTTCATTTTCTTGGTTAAAATAGACCGATAATTGGTCAGTCAACTTTTTCCTGCTGGTTTCAGATAGTATTTTTTCAAACTAACAACTAGAATATTTTTTTTTTTATCTGCATCTGTTTGTACGAATCGCGTCAGAACTCAGAACGGATGAAGTTTCACGAAAAAATAGACCTTCATGGCGTTGGTTGGTGTATTTGCATTCACTATTCACTTACGTGCATTTGCATGTATGGAGAAAAAAGAAAATGCTCACTCAGGTTTTCCTTCGATTTGATTCTTCATGTACTCAAAGGCAAATGCTTTTCTTTTTCTGAAGTTTCGTCCAGTCAGGACGAAGGAAAAAGTCTAGGCGCTAAAGCGTAAAAGTGCATGTAATTTTAAAGTTTGGGTTGAGTGAAAGTTAGTTACATTATTCTGCTACGGCCTTATGGCTGTTTAACCTAAGGAATTCACGTAGAAAGAGTTGAAGAATTGGATTTAAGAATAATTATTTTAGAGAAGTCGTCAAGGACTAATAATAAAAGGCTAGTGTATTTTTTGGTTGACAATGACGCAAGAGAGAGAGGGAGAGAACGTGACATATGAAAGATCAAGTAAGTTTTTTGAGTCTTCTGTGTTTGTTTGAGGACAAATATTTTAATGCAGTAAAGAACAGGTTCTGCTAATTTGACTAGTGTCGTTTGACGTCCGTCAATGTATTTGGCCTAGGTTTGCCGTCGTGAGTTAATTAAAAGTAGGAAGAAGGAAACTTACATAATTATGTTTAGCTCATCTACTTTTTGTAGATAAGTAAAAAAAACATATCAATTAATGTGCGAATTTGTTCCTGGACTGGCTGTTTATTCCTTTCATTAACCAAGCTGGATATACAAAATAGGAGGGATTTAATTAAATGCTGTTATTATTGGTATTTATTTAGTAGTACAGTTCCGTTCACTGTACGCTTACGATGAGCTGATGATATTGAACGAAGTTGAGTGAGCGTAGCGTAACGAGTAATATTAGTATTATTAATGTGAAAGAGATTATATGGAACTCGAAGAGGATAAAAGTGGAAGGTTTTATAGTATAAGTAAAATGACATGGCTTTTGGTGTTTGGAAAGAACCATTTTTCCAATAGGTGCTCATTACACTATGCTATCGCACTTTGCTCCTGATTACTACCCTTTTAATCTTGGTCTCAATAAAACGTATGTTAGGTTAGTTGATAAGCCAGGCAAGGACCACGACCTATGTTGCGTTTTATTCTCATAAGATTGGAATTATTCGTAAAGTTTTAAGAACACGCTTTATTAAGTGTTAGAATGGCAGGTTAGGAAAAGATTGACTAGGTCAGGTCAGTATACTGTTAATCTGATGACGATAATATACTACAGAGAAGGTGAAACTGTTATTTTGTTGGAGCAGTTGTGTTTGTGTGTACTGAGGCAAGTAATTTTAAAATCAAGGTCGGGTAGTTGTCGTTGAGGTATATTATATTATAATATTTATAATATATGTTTTTCCTTAATATTTTCAGTGGTTCAGGTCACAACGTGGACGAAGCTGAAGTCTGAATAATTTGTACTGGATAGCTCATTAGCAGCTTCCAGTTTGATCACTCTTTCAGCTGCCGTTTTCCATCATGCAGGCAGCTGCGTATTAAATAAGCTGAGATTTTAATTCAAATTGATAATCATCAACGCCAGTTAATTCCTATAATTTGTTGGGTTTTGAGTTCAGTGAATGTGTAACATAACTGCTCCTTTTAAAATTGTTGGAATTTTGTGGTGTGACACTGTCTTATACCTGCTGTCCTCCTTTTGTTGTTTTTAATTAGGAGGGGCAGTTTCGATTAATTTTTAAACAATCGATTTGGAATTTGGAACCGTGATGCCCAAATAACTTATTACAGGCTCTCTTAGGTGATCTAAGTTTCTATTGGAGATTTGAAGCATTGAAAAACCTTTATGAGAACTTTTTTTTGCGATCAAGTTTCTTTTGAAGAAAGTGACGAAAATCAAGAATATAATATTTGATTTAATCCCGCAATTAATAACGACGGCCGTGGCGAAGACACAATTTGTTTCTGCGTAATTGTGGGATAAAGAGGAGAGGAGCTGAAGGGATTTTTTGTAAGGAGTAAATACGTGGACAAGTTTAGTTTTGTGTTGCTTTCTTAGCCACAAGTAGCCTTTGACTTGGATTGGAATTTTACCTGTCCAGAAGAGTGCCACGCAAGACGCCAATACACTCAGAAGTTTATATAATCGTGTCGTGCTTGCAATCAGTATACAGCTAAAATGAGTAGTCGACAGAGAACGTCATCGTCTGACCAGCGAAATTCCAGTAAGTAAACAATAATACAAAATTATTCTTAGTTACTCCTCTTAAAGATTCAGAAGAATATGAATCCGTGGAATTGTACTGCTAGGATTAGTTTAAAATTTAAATTTTTTTGTTTTTTAATAGTTTCTTCAGATGGAGGAAAGGTGACCACAGTTATAGCCACACCTGGAGCTGGGCCCGATCGACCTCAAGAAATCCGCTATACGGATACGAAACCCATAGGTAAGCCTTTAATATTTCAGGAGGAGTATTATAGTTGGCTACTTTTTACATTTCATATTTAAGATAAATCGATAAATGGCTGTTTTTGTTAATTTTCAATATAGGAAATGGAAGTTTCGGTGTCGTATATCAAGCCAAATTATGTGACACGGGAGAGCTAGTTGCAATTAAAAAAGTCCTCCAAGATAAGAGGTTTAAGGTGAGTGGAGTGTTGAGCATTAGAAAACGTAGAAACAAATGTAAGCAAGGGAAAATTAAAACCGTGTCTTTGGGTTTCTTTTTTATTTACAGAACAGAGAACTGCAGATTATGAGGCGGTTAGAACATTGTAACATAGTGAAGCTCAAATTCTTTTTCTACTCCAGGTAAATACGATTTATGTGTATAGTTGACGTAATAATTATTTAAATACTTAGTACTTGATTGTTTATTTCTTCTTGTTTCATGTCTGCCCTCGACTTCCAGTGGTGAAAAGGTAAGCGTAAGTTAAAAAACAAATTTAACTTTAATCTTTGTGTTTTTGTTACAGGATATTTTAGCTAATTGTAAATAAATTTTTCGTGGGTTTGTAGAAGGATGAGGTGTACTTGAATTTGGTGCTGGAGTATATTCCTGAGACGGTGTACAAAGTTGCGCGTCATTATAGTAAAAACAAGCAGACGATCCCGATCAGCTACATCAAATTATACATGTATCAGTTGTTCCGAAGTCTGGCTTATATCCATTCTCTTGGAATATGCCATCGCGACATCAAACCACAGAACTTGCTTCTTGACCCTGCCACGGGCATCCTGAAACTTTGCGACTTTGGCAGCGCCAAACATTTGGTCCGAGGAGAACCTAACGTTTCCTATATCTGCTCACGGTAATTGAAGTAATTGAAAAAGCTAAAACTTATATGTTATATTATGTTAAATCATTTTACATTTTATTTCTTTTTAGGTACTACCGAGCCCCCGAACTCATTTTTGGTGCTATTGATTACACCACTAAAATTGGTACGCGTTTAAATGAAAATATTGATTTTTAAAATTACATTTCCCCAATAAAAGCAAATTGTCCTCAATTCTTACATCTCCATTGCAGATGTCTGGTCCGCCGGCTGTGTCCTTGCAGAGCTACTTTTGGGGCAACCAATATTTCCTGGTATGGTTTACTCTAGCAGTTAAATTTTTTATGTAGTTTTTACGGGTTTATGTCATATCATGAAAAGTGTCGTAAAACGTGAAGTGTAGTTTGCGTAATGACTCTAAACTTGCACTTCTTTTTCCCCAGGTGATTCTGGTGTTGATCAGCTGGTGGAGATTATCAAAGTTTTGGGAACGCCAACCCGCGAGCAGATTAGGGAAATGAACCCAAATTACACCGAATTCCGATTCCCCCAAATCACTGCCCATCCGTGGACAAAGGTACGCTCGTATTATGTAACCTAATAAACACATACCAGAGAGTTTTGTGTGTCACGTCTCACGTAACATTTTTGCAGTAAAATATATTTCGTGTTGTAGTAACTACTTTAGTAGTTAGTCTTTGGGACTTTAGTATTTTGTTAAGTGTCTCATTCTTAATAGGACAATCATTATGATGACATTTTGGAACATAGGTCAAGGTTGCCCAACATGTGACATCCTAAAAATTCCAAAGAAATTTGCCTCCTCAGCAATTCGCATTCCAAATTCCTTCCATTCCATTTTTATACGTTGTCCGTCACCATCATTGAGAACTTGAGAACTGCGAGTGAGTAGGGGAAGACTATGCGCATGTTCATATAGAATACCATTTAGTTAGTGATCGCATTTTAGTATCGTCATTCATTTCCTTTGTTTTTGTTGAGTAATAAAAAGTTGCATGTTGATTCATTCCTCCATACAGCAAAGGTTACAGCAAATGTGTTTTTCTACCAGCGCGACGGCTAAACAGCAAATTAGAGTAAGTGTGAAAAAAGTCTAGTTCAAGTAGCGAAAATGTCCCTATTTTTTTTGTTCGTTGTTTTATTTTGCGTTGCAGTGCAGAGTGCAGTATAAAATTTATTTTTTATGAAATTTCTTTCTTCTCTGTCTCTCATTTTTCATTTTCTATCCTTTCTCTGACTATATTAATAATAGAGTTAGTCTTATTGTCTTGTAATCATTGGCAGAATACAACTGCTTCGGTTTATTCGTTAATTCATCCGTGTCTTCCTAATATATTACATTAACTAAATGAGAACTGAGTCAACAGTAGTCAATTTGGATGGTGATGGTGAAAATAGAGGAAAGAATGAAGGAAAAAAGAGCTGAGTTGAATGAGATGAATGACAAGCGTGGGACTTGGAACAAACTGCGATGATGATGCCTGCATTGCTCAATGGAAAAATCAATTTTCATTGACTTTCTCTTTAGACTTGATTATGCACGCATTGTACAAGTTTTAGTTTTGCCGTACATAAAGGTGACGACAACTAGAAAGCAATAGCACATTTGCTGTAACCTAAAATACTTTTGCTGATTTACATTTACTGTGTTTTGAATTGTGTATTTGCATTCTTTCTGGATGAAGGAATGGATATTTTTTTAAAGCTGCATTTGTAAGTGATAAAAAACTCACAGATAAAAAATTAAATGATAGTAAATGGTCTAGAAAATTAATGATGACCTAGTTGGAAGAGAAAGGGAATTTTTTTTCCATAGGAAAAATTAACGATGAAGGATTTGGGTTGCGTAATAACAATTATCTAACTAATACTATGGTTTAATTTGATAGAAAGGGGAGGTAATTTACTAGCGGTAGCCTTTTTATTTGTTCGTTATTCAAAAACGCTGGTTAGGAAGAAACAGTTTCAAGAAGTAGAAGCATTAGCATGCGATGTGCTGCGAAACGACTCAAGCCACGCCACACATGACATGTTTGTGTTTCGTGTGAAAATGAAAGAAATTAATGCATTAATGTTTTGAGCTATCATTGGGTTCGGGATTTGGCTCTTGGGGGAGTGTATGGTGCAGCAGTACATGTGTATTGGTTATTTTTTGTGTTGACAGGTGTTCCGGCCACGAACACCACCAGAGGCGATAGAGTTGGTCTCCCGTCTTCTTGAATATACGCCATCTTCAAGGATAACTCCACTGGAAGCATGTGCCCATAACTTTTTCGATGAACTTCGAGATCCTAACACTAGACTACCTAATGGTCGGGAGCTTCCGCCTCTTTTCAACTTTACGGAGCACGGTACGTACACCATGAGACTTTAGCATTACCTAATCACAAATTTTATAATTGCTATTCAACTCAAATAAGAGGAAAAAGTTTGATTTGATTGACAATAATAAACGAAATAATTTTTTTTATCTAAATAGAAATGGGAATTCAGCCCCACCTAAATCAGGTATTGATTCCCTCTCACGCGGCTGGCTCATCGGGATCGAACCCACAAACTCAAGAGAACAGTGGAGGAAATGGAAGTGGTGCTGGTACAGACCTTATCGCATCGTCAGAGGCAGCCTCAGCGACTAATCCAGATTCCACGTCATCTCAACCAAACCCGTAGAAAAGAAGCACGCCGTTAAAGAAAAAAACAACTTCAGTTATTAAAACATACTATACAGTTAAATAATATATTAATGTACGATTCAAGATTTTTAGGACTTTGTTTAGCCGTTATTATTATTACTGCTACACTGTAGACTAGACTCTATCCTAAGAAAATACTGCATGATGCATTACAGTACATTATAATCTAGATACATAACTACCGCGACGATAAATAACGGCAGGAAAAGAAACTCTGTGCAAGTTTAACGTGATGGGTTGACGAGAAGAATGAGATGTAGGTTTTAACGTATATTTAAACAAAATATATTATTATTCTTACTGCTGCACCATCTTCACCTTCATCTAATATTACAGGATAATTTTAAACGGTTTCAATAGAGTTAAAATGTACATCAGCATGGATTAAAGGCTCGGTAATTTGTTTTGGTTTTACACTGTGGTCTAGTGACTGTCAAAGCCTTTGATTGTTTTAAATGGACGCATTCATCAAATTGGGTTAACCTCTGATTCGAAACTGGTTTTTACATTTGCAAAGAAAAGTGAAATTCGGGTTAATAGACATAGCGAGAGGGCAGGATGCAAGTTGTGACTTTTAATAAAATGCGATTTGATCTTGTATAGATAAAAAACAAAATTAAGCCTTGACGAACAATTTGCCTTTCTGATCTAATCGCTGTGTACATGTTTTCCGGTCTGTTTGCTTGCTCTTTTATCACGATCACGATACTGTCGATGCTATCGTTTTACTTTGATGCATTCATTTAAAAGGAGACGCGCCAATTTTCTAATTTTGTGTTATGCCTGGACAAGAGGAAG